>JBAMHX010000025.1:11035653-11048534 GCA_037177515.1 Pseudomugil tenellus | reverse complement strand
CGGGCCTGTCGGGGATTAAGCTGTTTAGCTTTCTGCAGGTACTCAAGGTTCTTGTGATCAGTCCAAATGAGGAATGGGACCCTGGACGCCTCCAGCCAGTGTTGCCACTGTTCAAGGGCCTGTTTGATGGCAAGGAGCTCACGATCTCCAACGTGATAGTTGTGTTCGGCGGGAGAGAGTCACTGAGAAAAATAGGCACAGGGATGTAGTTTTTGAGTGGTTGGGGACTGCTGTTACAAAATGGCACTCCTATGTCGGAGGCATCCACCTCTACAATGAACTGTCGTTCCAGGTCAGGATGAAGAAGAACTGGGGCCGAGGTAAACATCTCCTTCAACCTGCGAAATGCCTGATCTGCAGAGGCAGACCAGGTAAAGGGAACAGAAGCAGAAGTGAGACGAGTGAGAGGGGATGCCATGTGGCTGTAGTTACGAATGAAATGGCGGTAAAAGTTATCAAAACCCACAAAGCGCTGCAACTGCTTAACAGAGGTGTGAGCGGGCCAATCTGCAACAGCTTTATTTTCTCTGGATCTGCTCTGACCTGTCCAGCCTCGAAGATGTAACCTAGGAATGAAATTTAGTCCTTATGAAAGTCCCATTTTTCTGCCTTGACGAGCAACCGATTCTCTAGAAGTCTTTGGAGGACCCGTCTGACATGTAAAACATGCTCCGTCTGATTTTGGGAGAATATGAGTATGTCATCCAGATAAACAAATACAAAACGGTTTATCATATCTCTCAAAACATCATTTACGATGGCCTGGAAAACTGCGGGGGCGTTACACAAACCAAAAGGCATGACCAGGTATTTGTAGTGACCTAGTGGCGTCCTAAACGCTGTCTTCCACTCATCCCCCTCCCTTATCCTGACCAAGTGTTAGGCATTGCGGAGGTCCAATTTGGAGAAGATGGTTCAACCATGAAGTGAGTTGAAAACAGAGTCCATAAGAGGCAAGGGGTTTTAATTTTTAACAGTGATGGCAATCAAACCCTGATAATCAATGCATGGTTTGAGTGAACCTTCTTTCTTGGGGACAAAAAAAATCCAGCCCCTAGAGGTGATGAAGAATGTCTGATTAATGACTTTGACTCTATAACACTTGTGCCTACATCTGTCACGATCGCTGGAGAGTGTGGACCCAAATGCAGACATGGAGGGCAGCAGGGATGCAAAAAACTTAATTTAATGGAATCAAGAAAAAGCAGAGAATGAAAACGACCGACTAACACATGCCACAAAGACACATAAAATGAACCCGCAAACAGATCAGAAACCAACAGACTTAAATACAACTGAACAAAACTGTCCCAGAGGCCGCAGGGACCAGAGGTCCGGATCCGGCAGACGGCCCGGAGGCCGCAGAACCAGGAGGCCGTGCTCGGGAGGCCGGCCCAGAGGCCGCAGGGTCAGGGGCCCGCATCCTGCGGAGGGCCAGAGGCCGAAGAGTCAGGCGTCCCGGCCTGGGACCTCCCCGGAGACGGGCGGTGGAGGAGCATCCCGGCCTGGGACCTCCCCGGAGACGGGCGGTGGAGGAGCGTCCCGGCCTGGGACCTCCCCGTAGACGGGCGGAGGAAGAGCGTCCCGGCCTGGAACCTCACCGGAGACGGGAACCACCGGCGGCGGAGGAGGAGCGTCCCGGCCTGGGACCTCCCCGGAGAATGATGATGAACAGACAGGCGGCTTGGCTGATGAACGGTCAGGCATGCAGACGAACGGACAGGCAGGCAGGCAGACAGGCAGGCTGATGATCAGGCGGGCAGGAAGACCGGATCTCTGGGAGGGAGGATACAGGAAAGGTTACAAACTTTAATATAATCACTCAGAGAATATTGTGGGGCCGAGAGCAGTTACCACAAGGCAATCAAAAATCTGGCACTGGATACCACGCTGAGCAGGTCTTAAGTAATGCAGGGCTGATTGTCAGATGCCGATCAGGTATTTCCACTTAATGCCTACTTGCCAGCCACGCCCACCAGTGGCAGCCAGCACAACACAACCCGAAAAGGTCCCACAAACTCATCTTTGATGATACCAGCCCATACCAGTACCCTACCTCGACCTTACTGGCATCAGAGGTGGAGTGGAGCTCTCTGCCCTTTACTGGTCCAGTCATGGGCCCATCCATCTGACCCATCAAGACTTTCATTTCATCCATAAAATCTCAGAAAAATCAGTCTTATGATATTTCTTGACGTTTTATCTTGTGTGTCTTGTTCAGTGATGGGGGTTTTTCAGTCGTCCTTACCTCAGCCATGTCCCTAAGTATTACACACCTTGTATAACAGACAGGAAAGATCATGAGAATAATATTCGTTGCAGCTCAGCTGTGCAAGGCACAAATATGACAGACTGTTTCTTCTTAAATCAGTCAAAAAATACAAGCACACCAAGATCACAATCTTTAAATGTTTTTTTTTTCTTTTTTTTTCCTAACAAAGAAATAGCAGGAATATGTTAGTGGCGGCATAGCATTAACTTGATAAGCTCATCTGACAATTGACAGTTACTTTAATAACAGCAGAAGTTTAGCCTTACAGGAAACATACAGCTGATAAAATAATCCCACTGTAACACTGGTTTTAGACATTGGCAGGATGCAATTGGAAAAGACAGTAAACTGGACAAGACAAATGTGTGTTTTACTTACAAAACAGTAAAATGACAGTACCCTGCCAGCTGTGGCATTACTCAGAAAAGAAAGCTGTTGCATAATAAATACTGACTTTCTAAGCTATAACTCTGGTTTTGTGGAGTCATCGTAAATAATAAGCCGTCACAGACAGAAAGAAAAACAAAATTAAGGAAATCGTTGCGCAAAGTTATGATTGTAATGAGAGTAAGGTTATAGCTGATAGCTTTTCTGCTGCTTTAGAAAGTTTCACTCTCCAAACAACTAAATTATGCCAGAACATCCTTTTAGCTCATCATCATTATTTCTTCCGAACATTTCACCTCTCCAGGCCTCCATCGTAATACCGTGTAAAGACTTTCCTTTCAGCATTGATCTTGAGAAGATAATACTTCACCCATTGCTTGTATGCACAGGTGTGGGGGAGTCACTTACTATGGGAGTGTTGCTTAACAAATGAGGTGTTCAGGCATCAGATGAGCCATAGAATTAAAATGCATACATCTTAAACACTCATCGTGGGGGTTCTTTTTCTGCTTGTGTTAAGATTGTCACAGATTGTGCCTCACAAGCAAAACCATTATTTACTTGACAGTGTTGATTTAAATGTTTCTAATGCTTCTCGGTTGTGGATGGGTGGGCGGAGAAGACTTAATATATGGTGAAGGTAAAACCAGGACAGGTTGCCAGTGGATCCATGAACTAAAACAAACTATCCCACTTATGTTTAGGGGAACTTAGAAAGTGAAGCTCACACATGTCAGCCCAGAAATGTTATTGTTATGAGGTAGTATCATAGCAAATAGTGCATGAATTGCTATTGTCCTTTAGAAAGCTCAAAATCAGGTTACGTTTGGTTTTAAATTTAGTGAATGAGATCAGATTTTAAAGCAGATGTTTGTCAGCAACTGATTTATACTCTACTGAATGGGTTAGAAGCTGTTATTCCTCACACACCCAGTTTGGCGGTAGCTCATCTAACTTAATGATAAATGTCTAAACAACATAGACGTTACTCCTCTCAAATTTCAATTTCACTTTTTTTCTGTACAGGATTCTTTTCTGCATAGAAGAGATATAATTACAAAGCTGTTCTCAGATATAGTTAGATGTTCACAGCATTATGTGCAAATAAACGTAATAACGCAGTAATAAACATCAATAAAAAAGAGCCTCCGATATTTGTTTTATTTGATGGAATCAGTTTTTCGACAGGGTGATGTAACTGCGGAAGCTAAAGCTGATTCTTGTCAGAAGCTCTGCGTGTTTCAACATACAGTCTTAGACTCCTACTTTAAGGATTCTGTTAGTGTGAAGAGAGACAAAAGTCTACCGTTCACCGGGAAATTGAAAACATGAGGGCGCTTTCACACAGGAAGGGAAAAGGAGGCTTTGATTTCTCCAAGTGTTGACAGAGCAAGGACACCTTATCCAGAAACCACCCTCCAAATGGCTCCTTGAGCAGCACACAAAGCAACAAAGAGCTTGCAAAGAGCTGCAGGCCATTCATTTCAGTGGAAGCAAATGATGTAATTCCGTTATTGACCGTTCGCTCTAATGAGATGGTAATTCTGACCTGAAGGAAAAGGGCAGTGGCTTAAATGAGCTCCAAAAATATCCATTTACCGCTGCAATTAAATACACAAATGAAATCCAGGTGTCACCCTTTCGACTATTGACAGCAAAATGAACTGCAAGTTTTTTTCAAAAAAACCTACAGTAAATCTAAAACAAATATGTTTTTTTGTGGTGCCTTGATTGGGGCTGATTTGATGCAGCTTATAAAAGGGAGGCTAAAATACTCACACAGTGGGAAAAGATCTCAACCATGACATTTGGGATGAATCTGGGTTTTCGTATCAGATTAATAAGAGTCATATGGTGAGAAAAGCACCAGCAGTCCACACCAGAGATTGATGTAGAGAACAGAGTGAGAGATCATGGCAGCACAGTGTGTTTCTATTGCTGTTGCGAAAACAGACACCATGACTCGTAGACAAGTAGCAGCCACTCTGTAATGTGTGGTTTTGGAAGCAAATGAGCAACATAACCACCAGTGACTCTGAATGCAGACACAGTGTATCAGTGCAACGCTTCAGTATTCTGCACAGTATTATTCACAGTATTATTCACATCTAGGTGATTAATATATTTGAACAAAAAATCATGCTTTTACATTACAGGAAGATTTTCTTTTTAAAGCACACTACACACCTCTTAGAAAGGCATCATTAGACTGGACATAAAACTGGTCAGAGTTTCTGTCAGATTACTTTTCACTGGGAAACAGTTTGCCGAAATGCCCCAGAGGTTTCAAACAAAACCCTAATTTCCTTGCAAATCCCATACATCAATATTGGTTTTAAACTAGCAAAGCATTTTACGTCATCTGGTGGAGGTGGATGGTATGATATAAGTATAGGAAATAGGGTCACAGAAGGATTTAGAATTTATGCTTGAAACCTGAAAACCAGTCCATGACTTTGTGATGACATAGCGCTCAAATTGAGTTTTAGGCTTAATTATTTCCTGCATACGTGCAGGTATGTAGTCCTTCCTTTTAGTTTTCTTCCATTTCAGACTGCATTGTTTAATTTTAAGCAGTTTATGTTCTGCAGATATACATTTTTCTATTGTAAGATTAAAGACACAAAAGCTCATGTAAGTTGGAGTAATAAAAACAAATATAAAACAGAAAAGAACAAACAAAAAAGTCAGCTAAATGAGTATTTTTAGCTCCTAAATATTTTTTATTATTGGTTTGAATCAGCAGAAATTATGTTCTTTTTCCCTCCAAGAAATGTTTGATTCTAGTGACATAAAAAAAACTGTAAATGATTTTAAGTGTGGGCGGCACATATATGGACATATATGTGGCACTATATGATATTCACAATATTCAAGTTTATCTATAACAAAACAAAACAAAAAAAAAAAAAAAAAAACAATGTGACCTAGAGTCAAAATTCATCAAAAACCTTTGTTTTATTTCACCTGCATCACATAGTTTGAATTTTTCTTTGTAAATTAGGTCAATCCAACCAGTCAATCCAGAAAGCAAAAATCTCAAATGGCAATGGCAAACACAACAAGACACAGGTGGAATGAATGAACTAAATGAAACCAGGTGAACTAACAGAACACAGGAAGCTAAACATAGAAAAAACTAATATAAAACAGGAAGCAAGAACATACGACAACACAAACTGCAAACCATGATCACAAGTCAGCTCATGTCACAACGTTATCATCATTTGATTGTTTAGCCAACTCTAAATATTCCATTAAATAAACATTTAATTCAATTTTAATGCATTTTAAAGTGCTGGATTATCATGCCGTACAACTTTCAGATGTGACAAAAAAAACCTTTTGCTTGGGATACTCAAGGCTCCCTGATTCTCTCTCTTTTTTATTTCTTTTTACCCCAGCATCATGACAAGCAGAATTTTTGTCTGGCTATTTTTCTTCACTATTTAATTTGTTTATAACTACATTACATAATAACTGGCACTGACAGGGAGTTAAAGGAATGGCGAGATTTAATGTAAGAGAAATAAGTGTGATGAGAATAGGAAATATAACAAAACAATAGCAACTACTGTAAAATCTAACTGGATTTGAGACATACTTTAAATATTTTATTGTTATTTATTCAAGAATAAGGACTGAAGAGACAAGGCTAAAATGAAAGATAAAAAAAGATAAGGTTTCAGTATCTGTGCTGTATCTGGGGCACTAACACTGGAAATGTTTACAACTTGTACTTAGATCTGTGGATTTGTTTCCAATTTTGTTGGTATTGGGTAAAGTATGTTTTTTTTAGTAAAAACTATGGAAAGTGGGTATACAAAGATCCAGAATTACATCCGCATGTTGCCAAGTCTCTCTTAACAATAACGTTACCGTTTATGTAGGTGTTATGCTTTCAAGTAGCGGTTAAGATCAGCAAATTCCATGCAATAATCACATATCCTATTTTCATTTTCTTTTTGTAGTTTCACATTATCACATTGAATTTCTAACGTAGAAATTATTGAAGCACTTTTTTCCAAGGGAAAGTTTAGCTCCGGCGTTTTTAGTTTTTAATGCAGCGCATGTTTGGCTCAGCAGGTAAAGCGGGTCATCTGTTGACTGCAAAGTTGGACGTTGTATCCCCGCCTCTTTTTTCTTCTTTTTCTTCCTTCTTGTCCAAAACAGTCTCTGATAGCAAAAACTAACTAAGTTGAGGTTAATTTGATTTTTTGCATGAGTGAATAAGGGGCACCAAAAGGCTTTAACTCACTAGAAAAGGCTCAAGTGCAGACCACTTCAAAATGATCTTTTTACTATATAATTTTGCTGATGGAGCAACTAAACTTTTCCTCTCAGTACTGAAAAGCTTCATACTTGCTTCTGATTACTCTTGCTTGCAGCCAGTTCAGCAACATGTGGGAAAAACCCCCACAGCTACATGTTGCCTATGTGGTGTGTCATCAGCCTGTATTTCTCTAAGATGGATATTTGTTGCATCACTTAACATTTTTGTGCGATGTCCAATGTTGAAAAGAATACAAAAGACTAATTTCAGAAACTCCCTCTGTGCCGAGAGGATGTGCAATATTGATCAAACTCAGAAACAACGTTTTTAAAGGACCTTGTGTGATCGTGAAAACTCTCATTTCCTGTTGAGTGGTGGAAATACGAGTATTCATGTAGGTACTAATGTGTAACAAACATATGATGTTACTATTTTAAATGCAAGTAAGACTGCACAAGCTGGTTATTTAAACACTGGGCGCATCAGGAATCTGTCCTTTTTTTATATATAAATTCTTTGAGTAAATCTAAGGTTTTAGAAGCCTGGGGTTCAGTCGTTGATTTAACCAAGTCAAAGCCAGCTCTTGGTGTTGCTACACAGTAATTTTGCTTTCTGAAACTTTTAGACTACAGCTGATCATAATTCACTAAGCTGACATACTGAAGCTATTATGTAACTTCCCTTTTCAGTCTAAATGACCACATTCACTATTGCCCATCTTTAGCCAAGAAAGTTCTGCCAGAAAAATTAGTGTGTGTGTGTTTTTTAATGTTTACTTCACTAAGATTCAAACATTATGGGTATACATAATCCTCGGCCAGAGGGATAATAAAGCAACAAAGCAAAGCAAACAGGCAGCTGATGCTGCAAGCTAGTGATCTGTATAATTATTCATTCACCTGTTTTAGCCAATAGAAAGATGAACAAGTCAGTCAGAGCATCCTGGATCATATTTAATCTGATGAGCCAGAAAGTGACCAAACAGCAGATGGAGGACAAAGCAAAGTAACATTATAGAGTTACAACAATAAATTCTTTCTGTTTTTTAGTATTTACAGACTCTGTTCCTTGTAAAACTAGAAAAGCACTCGGAGAGCGCTAACCTCCGCCAAGCTCACAGTTTACCCTCATATGTGACTCGCATCCCAAAATTTTCATCAGTCACACACATGATCTTTGTCAGAGTGAAAAACAGCAGACAGAAACGGTCTGTAGGAGGCGTCAGCTGCAATAACATGAGTAGCTATCTCTATGTTAAAGAATCATTCAAAACATTCCTGGATCCAAACGGTGGTCCCGATCACCTCAAAACTTTAATCACTTCTTCATCTTCCCATTCTGGATATGATAATCTGTCCATAACTTTTTGATTATGTTGTAAACAGACAGACAGATACCTCCTTGGTGGAGGTAATAAAAAGATATGTTTGCATATGAAGTGTGTACAGACTGTAAACACGGCAATGGAAATATTTTATCATTAGATGATTTGAGTGGCAACGTTTAAACTGGACTGTTGCTAAAATAAAAAAATAACCTGGAAGTTCCTAAAATGCTGCAAAGAACATTTTTCAATTATTGCTGCATAGATGGATGATTCTGATTGATCCCAGTTTCATTCATTCATTTGATTTCTAACCCAGTTTACTTTAAATTTACTCTAAGCAGATTTAAAGAAAGTAAACAAGGTGGATGACAAACCAAGCAAACAAAGTTTATCTTTGATTTCCTTGAACCTATGTTTCTGCGCGTAAATACTTTTTTCTTGTGTTTTGATATAACTTTTAATGTTAAGCTCTGCACAAGTCTGCTAATAAATTCTGATGTATGTCAGCTGTGTTGCAGCGGGGAACCTCACAACACACTCATACACCAGAGTTGCCTCCCCCTGGCGTATTGCCATTTAGCCATTTAGGATGTATTTGATTACTGTGAATCGCCAATTTTGTTGTGCTTCATGTCATCGGCAGTACAATATATCTTCACAGAAAAGAGCGCTTTGGCTTTGCACTTTGCAATTGGATTTACGTGCAAGTAATGGAACAATGACAATGTGTACCATTATAAACAGCTGGAAGCCATATATTATGTACTCTTCAAAGTTTATTGAATTCAGTCTAGAAAAAAAGCTTTTTCCTAGTTTTAACATTGAAATGTTTTGAGTACATGCCGTTGTTGAGAATTTAGTTGAAATGCAACATGAACTATAAAGTCCGTATATAAATATTAGTATGTTAAGTAAGCCTTATGCTTACTGCAGCCATGCATGAATGTGGATGTCATATGTGGGCAGGTATTGAAATAAGAAACAAGTTTAACTATCACACACTTTGTGCCCATAATTCAATGTCCTTTATCAAGGACACAAGGTGTCTTTTTAATCCAGTTCCTGGTAGACAAACCAAAGGTCGCATTGGTGCAAATTAAACGTTTTCTTCCTTTAGACAAAGGACAAATGCCACAGGAGGTGATTAAATCCAGGCCTTATGCTTGGGTGCTTCTGGGGTGGATTTTCCGAGAGCAAGGGAGTTGGCGCCGGGGATCCTGTATATTTTCCATCCTGATCTCTGCTTGGCAGTGGCCTAAATAATAAAGCTCTTTTTACTGCGCTGCCTGGGGTTCCCTGTGTACAAATACCCCCCCACCATTCCCCTTGTCTCTGCTGTTTTAACATGACCTACCACCATAGGGGTTTACCTCACACCCCACTAAGCTGCTGTCTTGCAGTTGTCTGAAACTCAGCCCCCACTCTGTCCCAAACTCATGCTCACCCTGGGCTCAAGCTAATTTAGTTTTGAGGTAATTTTACCAGGGCATAAGTACACAAGGCTGGGATTGATGAATGAACAGTGCAAGCAGCTAACAACTGATAACAATCTCAAACTAAACTTGAGCAGAAAAAGTCATGGAAAGCACTCCAAGGGTGAGGTCATCTGGCGAATTTTCAGGGCTACAACGTATGTGTACTAATACCTCTCTACTAGTCAGTGTTCCACATGTGTTTTTTGTGTTTCAACTGTTATTTTTAATTGCATCATGGAGTGTAGTAGCGTGTTACTCCAATGCAATCACGGAAACGTACGAAACGGTGATGAAACGTCCATTCATGCAGCCATGCGTGGATGTGTGTTTATTTAACTACTGTGTAGGTTAACCTGGGTCCTCAAAGCCTGGTGCTGTGTGTTGGTGCCAAGGCTCACAAACCTTGTGCACTCTGATCAGCCTGCCAGCTTTGAAACCTGAAGCGGCCAGAGAAACCGCCTGCAAAAGCTATGGCCCAGAGCTCTCATACCTCCAGAAATAAATTTAAATCAGGTAAATCAAAGACCTTTTTTTTAATCTTTATTTTTTTTCCTCCAAGCAATTTCATGAATACCTCTCTTGTCGTAAAAGTGTGTGCTTTACAGTAGAAAATGTTCCACTGAAAGGATTTGGTAGCACCTTTATCTCCACATGCCCGCAAACATGAGGTATTTAATGGCGATCCAGGCTCTGCACGGCTGTGTAGGCGGAGGGGTCTGCTGTAAAAGCCAAAACAGTAGCTCGGTTCTAGTGGGGGAAAATTAAGTGATTTTTTCCATTTCTGCCCGCTGAGCCATTTTTCCCGTGAACAGTAAAATGAAAACAACACATTCTAAGGAAAAACTGGAAGAAATTAGTCCCCCAACAGCAGCAGCTAATCAACACAGTCACAACACACCGTGACACACTGTTTTTTCTCTCTGTCATTATTAATTTTAGATTAATTATGTCACCATTATGTTAAATAAGTTTTTAGGTAATATAGTTGTCTGGATGTTTAGTAAGATGGTGAAAATTTTACTTGGCTTACTGGCAGCTTTGATAAACACATTCCCATTAAAACAGGATGAACTATGTGAAATGACAACAAAAACAAGCTAAATATGAGCTTTACATACTTTTGAATATCACAATTCAGATCCTCTTGATCACACAGTTGGAGGTGACTCCCCACACATTCACACAATGGAAATCAAGTGTGATGAAAACTCATTTATCATTGTGTAATCTGAGGAATAAGAACCCGGCGCACCAATCAGCTTCTCTCTATCAAGAATACGTCTTGATTTCACAGCAGCACCTCCGTCCTCTGCTGCCCATCTGTGACTGAGTTAGATTGCTCTAGCATGTGCAAGGATGAAGTGCTCATTCAGTAGCCTCTCCAAAGTACACCATGCAACCATCTGTGTATGAGTCTTCACCACACTTACTTGGATTTCACTTTCAGCCTATTCACCTCCTTGAGACTGCAAGGGTCTTTATATCCTGCTTGTCAGCTACAACTTATCACATTTTAGTGCTTCTCTTTCTCTTTTCCGCAACTCTATCATCATTTTTGGCCTTATCTAGCTCCACTTTTTCCATGTATCTGCAACAAACTGCACAACAACTGCCTTTTTACAGCTGTGTGTTGTGCATAGCTATCTATCTTTTGCTGTTTGAACAACACAAGCACGAGGCCCTGGTCATGCCGAGTTCACCACAGTTTCCACCCATACAAATATCTGTTTTGTATGATGGCTATCTATACTCCTACACTAACTGCTGGTGATATTGATAAATTGATGCTTCACTTGTCACTTCTAACCAGTTGCAAGAAGGCCCTACAATCTAGTCCCCAAAAGTCATTTGTAATAAACTCTGCACAATTCAATTACAGAATGCTAGAAAAGCTAAACATAGTCTCTATGATTGGAGCTGTGTATTTTTGGTTTGTGGGTGTAACTCGGGTCACAGTGGGGATAGATGATAACATCTGAGAAGTGCCAGGAAGAAGATAGGATAACCACTGTCAGGAAATGATGCAACTTACCATCACGAGAGAGGATCAGCGTGGAGTCAGCAGGTAATCTCTGACTTTACTATTTACCACGAGGTCATATTTTAAATGTCTACAAACTGTATATCATAAAATGCCATTTATGTTGGGTTGCCTACTCTTACTTACTGTTCTCAAAAAAACATCCTTTGCTCACTTATTCTGATTCATATGATAAGAAACTATTTGTATCATCTCAAGCTAGAGATGGAAAACAGTTTATATAAATTGCGTCTGCAGCTTGGAAGTTGCTAAAAGGTTTGGCTGACTTACCATGTTTTGTGTTATCAGAAATGTGCAAATATATACATGAAGTCAATTAAAGGAATTGTAAAACCATGTGACTTCTACAGACAAGAAATAACATCTTTATTTTTTATTTATTTTTCTTATTAAACATAATAGTTTAATATCATAAAATTGCATTGCATTAGACTGTCATTAAGAAACTGGAGGGTGGGGTGCGGTTGTTTTAGAGCTATAATGTTAGAAAATGTTGCTACAGATGATAATAAAAAGCTCTGAAATATGTAGGCTACATTTAACAGACCCCCAAATCCCCATAGCTTCAAACATTGCTAGAAGAAACACCACCATGGAGCAAGTGATCAAGTGGGGGTGCACACAGCCTACTTCTGACTGTCACAAGCCAAGAGAGCGGTGAGATGAGGACTCAACATAAGGAGTCAGACATTGTCTGACTTGATTCCTCAACTTCATGGGTTTATGTGATCTGTGATTCCGGTAGGACAAGGAGATGAGTATGTGTTTACACAAATGCTCACATACACCTGATAATAAAGGGCAAAGTTTGTTGGATGTGTACTGATAGCAGCTACAGAACTTTTATGAAAACTTCTCCGTGTCCACCATACACCAAATGTTCTGCTGTGACAGAATGTTAATATCCTCTTCTTTTACACAATCTCATGTTATGTGATGATGAATAAAGTGAAACTCAGATGTTGAAACTGCAACCAAAGCTGCGCCAATTCTAGGCCTAGGATTTGACAAATAAAAAGTCTATGGTTTTAAATATGTGGTCAAAAGGATGCATGTTTAAATAATGAAAGTTTTAATTGTTCTCTCTGTGTTCTGTGTTCTCTCTC
>JBAMHX010000025.1:11009574-11029203 GCA_037177515.1 Pseudomugil tenellus | reverse complement strand
GTCTTCCACAAGACTGAAACTAACACATAATCAGTCTTTAAAGATATAATATAGTGATCTGATCCCTTCTCTGAAACAACCTAGTTTGTGGTTCTGGGTTATTTTACACTATTGTGTACAAAGTCTCTGCAGGTAGTCCAGTTGTACCTGTGCGGAACAGTTTAGTAGTCCTGAGGAAGTTCCCTCTGATTCTGGGTACGTCAGCTCAACCGCAAACTCAAAACCTAGAGGTAAGTAGCCTGTCATGAAGAACCTGGACACACACACACACACAAAAACACAAGTACAGGTTTACTTTTAGACTCAAGAGTTGATTTAATTGCACCGGACAATATGCCACTAACAAACATATTTTCTACTTCAGGTCGTCCAGATCAGCTGTATTTTCTCATTGTTTAATGTCAGTGGTGATTTTACACTTGAATAACATGTTTTGAAAGCTGTCCAATCTCACTAGACACTTTTTAGAAACAACTGTAGGATGTTAAAGTTAAGTGACAACATCTGAAACTCAGTCAAAGGTTTTCACATAGCAGTGGTAGCAAAATATATCAGAGTGAGTCACTACAAGCTGCATTTCCAAGCATTTTTCTGTTTATCCCCATAAATACTCTTTCATTACAAGAACACAGCAGTAAATATGATGTGTCTTAAGCTGTTGGATTTCTTGGTAAACGTTTGTTAATGTTCACATTAAAAACACATGAAAAAGACAAGCTAAAGCAATGCCACCCTGTCACATGAATGCTGCCTGCAGTCTGGCAAACATCTCTGCAGATTACATACAACTACTAGGTGCATTTTCACGGAAAAAGCAGTCTACTGACACAGCCAATAATCTGGACAAAACTTGGATGAAAAAAGCGTGTTTTAATTCAAAGGAGAGTTTTCAGAGTGGTTACAGTGTATCTTTTTCATTTTAATGTGGTCTCCTGCAATGCTTACACATAACCTCATTTACCTTAGTTAGCATGTTATGCCATTGAAAGTAGTAATGATAATAATATTTAAATCGAATTAAGTAAAATTACATTATCTAAAAAGATCGCACATCGTTTCCCCTCCATGAAGAGGAAGCAGCATTACCTTTGTTTCACCTGAATTTGAAGCCAGGTTGATGGATACAAAAGAACATTTTATACTTTAAACCTTGCTTCTTGTTGTTTATGCGCAAATACTCTATCAAGTCAAAGCTAAAATATCAAGGCTCTAACTCAAAGCTGCAAATGCACAACATGCGTTTAAATTGCAAATGCTCCAAACCTTTGTTAACTTTGATCTTTAGCTAAAAGCTAAGGGACTGCATTCCTCTTTCACATTTAGAGGAGCAATGTGGCCTTCAGTCTTGTGTCCACTCAGACATTGCAGATTAGCAGAGTTTAGCATGTCTCCTGCTCTGGTATGTTTACTAAGTAGACATTTCTATAGAAAGTGAAGTCAGGAATAATGAAAGAAATACCCAAGAACTCCGGAGGTGATGAAAACTACCCAGAGGCGTTGCAGGTCGAGTGTGGCAGCGTAGACAATCATTCCAACCAGAGACATGAAGTAGACAGCGAGGGTAGTCTGTCTGGAAAGGCATACAGATTAAAATGCAAGGAATCAGTTTTAAATATGAATGTGATGATTTTTTTTTTTTTTTTTTTTTTGCACAAAATAACAATGCAACAACATAGCCAAAGCAGAGAAGTATGATTACATGATGACTTGGATTTGGGGAGAAATGACCACTTTATCTTTCATCCAAATAGACTGCAAAGCACTTTTAAAAATGCTGAAGTCTACTTTGAACTCTATAGATTCTGAGCCAATACTCAGTAAACAAAGAAGTAATTGAATTTGTCTTAAAAACTCTCAACTAAAGCTCAAGTTTAATGCAATTAAAGACAATGCAGAACAAGTTCTCCTCTAGTTTAGTATAAGATGTTTGCTACCTGCTTCTTTGGTTAACAAACCATACTTGCAACAAAAGAGGTTACATGGTAGGACGATTACATGTGCATTAAAGAGCAATGAGACTGAGTGAACCGTCGCTAGTGACCGGTCTATATGCAGCACAAAACATAATCTAACTACAGCCACATGAGAGACACTGGTGTCAGGTCAAAGCCTGACAGACCATGAGGCGAGAGCAAAGGATCAGACAGGTCATAGTTTTAACAGCATGCTGCACCTGGATAAACAGCAACAGACCAGACATAACAGGCCAAAGTATTGACACCAAACAGTAGGAGGTGGATAACAAGAAAAACAGAAGAGGAACAGATTGCATAGCTGCTTTGTGACAAATAAGACATGTAAAAGAAAACAGAACCATCAACTTTGGAGTTTTATTTTCCAGTTTTATTCTATGAGTTGGATGTGATCTCTTTCTCTGCACATCGGTTTTATACAATATACAACAAATCCTTCCATGTGTCTCCCTTTCACACCACTGACTTACTTATAAGTTTTCGTTCTGTCAAGCCAAACTCCACAGATAAGGGAGCCGACCATTCCCGCAATGACGATGGTGAGGCCGATCCTCCCAGCATTCACCTCTTCTCCCTGCAAAGTCATAGAACGCAACAAGAGGAGGTGAGCTTAAGACCTCACTTACCAAAGAAGTGGAGTTTGCATGTTCTCTCTGTGCATGCGTAAAGTAATGCGTACCCTTTACAATAACGATACTATAAACAAGGCGATGAACTGCCGGGGGGGTTGTACAAATAGTATAAATAAATTAAAATCTGTAAAGATTTGTTCATAAAAAATCAATATAATAATATCACTAAATATTTCCATATTTTGATATATTGATATTTTATTACATGCCCAGCCCAGGCTGTACCCGCCTCTCGCCTGCTAATTGCTGGGACAAGCCCACTTTTCACAACCTTGAATTAGACTAAGCTACGGCCAACATATTGTGTCAAATTTGGATGAATAATTTGACTACATCTTAAACTGTAGTAATATTCAACATTTTCCTAACTTGCAGTATGCCTTCAAAGCTTTAACAACTCCAGCAGCAAGGATGAAGTATCTCATTGTAATATCCATGTCATGAATCATCTTTGAAGATGAGAAACCGAGTTTGATGGGTGCATAATAATAATAATAGTTTAGCTCGGAACTGTGTACAACATAAAGTATTTCAGGTAAACCTGCGCTTACAGGGTAATGTTCGATGATCATCCGGTTCAGCAGCGTCCCAACAGCATAGAAACAGCCAACGTTCAGACCTGTTAGAGGACAAATGCTTTCAAACACATGATGAGAAAACAGCATCACAAAATTACCTTGGGTTTAAAAATGTGAGAAAGTCTAATATCGAAGTCTAAAATGATTTATTAAAGAAAATGCTGAAGAGATCATTTATGATGCACAAAGAGTTCATAGAATAAATAAATAGTTAATCTATTTTACTTTAATTTTACTTTATATCATCAGCAGAAATGAAAGTCCAAGAGGGCAGTGGGGGACAAAAAGAGTCCTGTCAAACTGACAGACAGGTGGAGGCTGTAGCCTGCAGAGCCCAGAGAACTGTGTGTCATTATCTAAAGTTTGATTTACAGCAAATGTGTTCAGACTCAGTCCCGGAGAGCCGCAGTCCTGAAGGTGTTTCCCTGGTCCAACACACCTGACCCAAATCAAATGGGTACAAAGAACCTGCAAAGTTCTTCACAATGGTCAATTAACATGAGTGGGGTGTGTCCTGATTTCCAGGTTGGAAGAACGACAGGGAGAGGAACACATAACTTCTCTGCTGACACGCTTTACTGTCGTCCCATGATTGTGTCACATGAATTCAGAAGAGGAAGCTCAAAGCAGATATGTTTCCTTAAACTCTACACAACTGTTAAACTGGGTTGTTAATAGATTTAACAATCCAGTCTGAAAAGAAACAAGGCCTCCACACATCAGCTGATCTTTTAATTGTTATCTCTAATAATCAAATAATGGCTTAAAATGTTGTTGATGACAAGTGAGAGGGAATTTTTTCTCTTCACTGCAACACGTGTTTAATCTTTCAGCCACATTGATTCCGCACAGCTGTTAAACATTATCAGACTATGATCCAACTTTGTACCTCTGCAGAACATTCTCACCATCATCGCTATGAATATTCCGAAGACATCGTACTTGATGCCTTCGTAGGAGATTCAATTAAGATAACATAAAGCTGGTTTAACATTAAAGAAAATGTGTAGATTTATTGAGATATTGAGATATTGAGATGAGATATTCTCAGGTCACGGTTTTAATGCTGACATTGCAGTTGTATAATTGCTGGATAACACGGCGAGTGTAGCCATGGACCATGAAAATGTACTGTCTAATTAATAAATAAACCCCTTTTACAACCCACCTGGTTCAAACTATATCTAATAAAAACAAAGACTAAACTAAATCATCAATCCTCTTTTTTCAATTTATTTTTAAAGAATGGCTTGATTTAATCTGCCTGTGATTATAATAATTTATCATCATGATTAAAAGCACACTAGTACAAGGATGAAAAGTAATGACAAACCGTAAGTGATGATGAGCAGGATGAAGGGCTTGTTGCGGAGCAGCCTGAGGATAGAGGCTGTGTATGAGTACTGCTCCGGGGGAATGCAGCGAGCTGTGGCCTGGGCCTGGGTTGGAGGAAGTGTAGGACGTTCCTGGAAAACTGAAACGTATGGTAACAATAAACTTTAACCATCAAAACAGCACAACAAACCTAACAGCGAAATTTTGTTTTCCCCTCCTCTAAAGAGTAAACAAAGCTTCAGACTCACCTCAAAAAAGGGTATTAAGCTAAACACAGTGAAAGTGCCTGATTACAATTGTAATAGGAGAGCGAGGGACCTGTTTCAGTAGCTCTCCTGGGTGGAGGCACGTGTCCTCAGGCCTCATGGAGAAACACTGATGCTTTTCTTTGTTTTTCTTGGGCCGCCACACACTCTGCTCAAACAAATCTGACCTCAAGGTCTGTATATGATAACTATCACCTTCTGACACGTAGAAACTACTTATACATTGACGCACCTGTTCAATCAGTGGAGGCAACATTATTTACGATTACTGTGTCTACCTCTTTTGATGGTGTTCTACAAATGAGTCAAACAACCTTTTAGGACACTCAGACTGATCTTTTGTTAAAGCGCTAATTCTCTCAAACACCCGGTGAATCCTCTTATTTATCCACATCTCACTGCAACAGACTGTCTCTGAGGTTAACGCTGTCTTTTAACACAACGTTGCAGCCAAGCTTGCTCTGTCACTTCTCTTTACACATTTTATGCAAATCTTTCAAGCCTGGGACTTTATCTGCCCTGCTGACTCAGAGGCCTGCAGGGCTACAGATGGCCCTGCCAGCAGGACAACCCTCACACATGGCATCTTGCATGTATGTGTGAGAGCTTGCTATGTGTATGAGTATATATGTGTCATATCATGAAACTACTGCAACCAAATGGCGCTAATTGTCTCGCTGAAGTAATCAAGAGCAGCTCATGTCGCATTCATTGCTTAGTGCCAATATACTTTTTTAAAAAGAGAAGAGATGTCTTTATATCCTTTACAGAACCAGAGGATTAATTCCTTTAAAACACATTACTAAATCTAAATTAGTAAATCTTACTATTTACTAACCACCCTTCTGGATGGTTTTGTAGACTTGTTCTATTTCATCAATTCTTCCTGCAATAAGTTTTTAGTTTTCCAAGAATTCACTGCTGTCCTGTTTACATTAATCTTTTCAAATCCATCCAGAGATTTTTTTTACTAACATCTGCAATAGGTTTGGACACTGTGAAGGCCTTCAGCTTGCAACATTTAAGGTTGTCAACTAGACAACTTTTTGTATGCTTAACTTTAAGATCATTATCCTTCTGTAGAGTCTGCTGTGCCTTAATCTTTTTTTTTACCCACAATGTTCTAAAAGTTCTGGGCTTTGATGGAATCCAATACTTTCTTTCTTTGATAAGGTTTTTAGAGTTTCCAGTCCTTAACTTTCATTTAACTAATTGTCCTATGCACATAAGCAAATTCAATTCAGTTTAATTCAATCCAGCTTTATTTGTATGGCCTCATTTCACGACAATATGGTCTCAGGGCGCTTCATAGAGATCAAATTGAGCCAATTGAAAATAAATAGCATATGTAAGGGAAACCAAAAAGATTGCATTGAATCTTGACTTCAATCCAATCTCGCATCCTGAGCATGCATGAGGCGACAGTGGGAACGAAAACTCCCTTTTTTCTATTAAATTCCTGCTTATGTTAAGACATGTTTAAACTTGGCCATCAAACTAAAGCTTTTTTTTCCTTTGTGGGCATCATTAAGTTTCATATTTGGCTTTATTGCAGCTTAGAGGAAAATATTGCTGCAGATTTCTGTGACAATGTTTTAAGATGGCTTGTGTAGCAACGTATCAACACACAGCTCTAATTATACATTTATAGTTTCAGAGTTCAAATTTGTTTAAAAAAAAGATTTGATCTTAAATAGACATTGTGTAATGTTTGGCCTCTAAGGGGTGATAATCCTGTAACCTTCCTGTAAATTCAACAGTTTTGAATAGTGTTTTGGAACTTATCACAGTAGCGATGTGTTATATTGAAAAGCATCTGAAAACCGTAAAATTAAAGCAGGTCAGTTGCTAATTGCTCTGTTACTTCTTGGATATTTACATAACCTATAGGAAATGCATTTAAATGCAAACCAACTCAACTTGCACAAAGGGTTTAAGGAGTCACATTAGCTTTGGTCTGTAGCCAGTTAGCTTCAGTTAGCCACATTTAGCTTCTACTAAACAGCAAAATTAAGACAGAAGGTTAATGCAACATTCTGCAGCTCATCACACACTCACTGACTGCCATCAGTTTGAATAAACGCTGCCTGAAAGATGTCAAACAGTCCATTACTTTTTGGTACGCTTGCACCGCAGGCAAAGAGCTAACTTAGCAGTCTAATAACAGAGTTAAACAGAGCAGATTATGTATCCACACTGTTCTTTCAATAGACTCCAGCAAGCAAATTCTCTGCCAAGGTCCACTTGTGTCTTTCCTCTGAAGCGAAATTCTTCCAGACACTGCTATAACATTCTTATTTTATTAAACCCTAACAAACTTTTGTTAGCAGAAAAGTAGCACAAAACAGAGCCTTATGTGTTTATAAAGAGGGAACCGTTAAGCAAAGCGTTCAAGGTCACATGATCCCATGAGCGATGGATCTGCTCCTGCTATGTTGCAATGTTTAGTTTCTGAAGAGGGAAGCCCTGTTGGAGCGCTAACACATCAACCCAAGATATCATCCATTATTATTCACATTAGACTAATGTTTGGGTCAAAAGTTACATAATATCCATTTAAATGTCATCAATTCATCTTTCTCTCAGTTAACTATCTATGTGGTCTTGAAATGGTTACACAAACCTTTGCATAACACCTCACTTATAACTCAGACAGCATTATGGTATTGCTATTTTCATATTACTCTCTATAATAAAGAGATATTTGAAGGTAAAAACCAAAAAAGTTTTCAACAATTAGATTTTAAACTATACCAGAAAGGATGTCCAATTAAAAATCTGCATTTCCCAGCATGTCGCATGAGCCATAAAAATGTGCTGCAGTTTGCATTTTAGCCTAACTTATAAACAACAGAAGACTATATTCACAACACTAACTGACAATATAACCAGTGTAAATGTTGTGCGTGGTACAACATGGAAATGCCCCCAACAAGCATCCCTTTGTGTTTAGGAATGCAGAATGCTTACAAGCGCATCCACCCAGCCATCGTCTGCCCAGACATCACAACAGCACTCTCATCAAATTGTTTTTTTTTTTCTGCCAGTCAGACTTCCTATCATGTTATCCTATTCCTAGATGAAAAACCTATGATTTTATTTTTTTTAAACAAATATATAAGTCATAGAAGGGCGGCTTGCGAGGTGCTAAAAGCTAACCCTGAGGAGAGAAAGCAAAGAAAAAAAAGACTTTTTGTGTAAAAATATAACAACAACAACAGCTAAGAATTTCCCCAAACAACTCATATCCTCTCCTGAATGTGCAGTCATGACACTTCCCTCCTAACAATCTGCTGAGTCCTTTTTGTGGCCATGGGTTCTCCATTTCAAAAACTAACAAAGACGTGACAATTTAATAATGCTGATATCAATGCAGGGAAGCACTCGAGCACATCTAGGAGAAGATATTTTTCATCACTTGCTTCGTACTACAGCAATATCTTTTTGTGAATCTCCCTGGTGTGGACATGCAGGCCGTCAGTTTTTCTCATCCACTGAATAGTGCTTTTAGTCAAGAGTGTGTAAATTAAAACCATCAGGGAAAAAGGATTTCCCACTGGCAAGAGCAAGAAATGACACAAATACATGTCATAGAAACAGTGAGACTGCAGTGATGATGCCTCTGTTGTCATTCAGTTATCACTTACTGCTGTCATAGCTACAAGGTCCAGTCTGATTTCAATTACACGGATTAAAAAACTGACAAAGCTTTGGCAAAAGACGGATTGCAGAGTAAAGGACTGACAGAGTGTTAAAGACCAAAGCTGGAAGAGACAGAAGAGATCATTAACAGTGACCTGAGGATATTTCTGTCGGTTTTTTCTTACAGCTAAACACATTTACAACAGCAGTGTGTCACTACTCAAAAAGAATTATGACATAACTATGTAAATGTGTTTCTAAAAGGTGAAATAAGCTCTACATGCTGCGTTGGAGGCCTACAGGGCATTGTAATATAATAACATGTAATTAAAGAAGGAGTAAAAATGTTTATTGCCTCCGTGCACAATGTCACCAAGCAGAAAGATAAGATCAGCTGCTCTTCTGTTAACTCAGCACATACACGTGTTTAGCTTGTTCTGACTTATTTCTGAGGTGCTTTCTATTTTGCAGTCTGATGTGGTTTAAATAAATTTAGTATAATATATAAAAAGTAATACAAATATTAGTGTTTAACTGCATCACATACAAAAAGATCTGAGGGCATCATTTTAAAAGCAGTGACACACAATAGTGTATAATCACTCATTGTTTTCACATATTACTCTCATACTTAACTATGTAGCAGTATCAAGCATGGTGCCATTGTTACTCAACAATGTCAGGTTTTCTAGTTGGGAACTGCAAGATTGTAATACTGGTGCTTCCCTGTGACACATGTGCTGATACAAGCCATTTCTGAGCATGACCTAAAATGGGTGGCGTCGACTGATTAGAGCCGTTTGATAACACGAACAATCAGTGGACTCGGACTGATAGGAGGGCGTGTCCTGGGGTGGTCATACGTTGAAATCATTCCAGTTATAGAGAAATACGGTTATTTTAAGTAAAAGCACACTCTTTACTTTGATCAAGTACTTTTCTGGCTGAGTTAAAAAAATTGAGAGAGATTGTGAGTGAAAATAAAAAAATATCAGATGTGACGAAGGTGCATGAAGTTTTATGTAATTATACTATAATTATAATTTATACCAACTAAATCGTTTCAATTTGGGCTGGGAAAAGTTTCATTTTCCACCATACAAATGACATCTACACAGCTGCAAATAAAAAACAAGTCAGCTATTCTTTTTTGTGGGATTTGGACTGACTGACCCATCATGTTGCACAATGTATCTTACCGAAAACAACAACAATGAAGAGAAATGTTGCCACTCCTGCTGTAATGTAGAACATAACTCTGATGTGGTGAGCCAGCTCATCCTTGTCATCCACGTTGGGCACCAGGATAGGAGGCACGAGGAACCCAATGGCAATACCCAGCTGTGTGAAAACAAACACAATTAACACTGTATGGAGATTAGACGGTTCAGAAGTGATGCATATCATTGTTGTCTAAATCATTCCAAATGAAAAACGTCAAGATGAACAAGCTACAGGGTGCAGTTTGAACTTTTTTCCAACACATTTAAACACTTAAACTCTAACAATAATATCCAAGTCTTATTACTTAAGCTGTTGTTTCAGACTAACCTGGTTTCCAAGAACTCCTATGGAACAAGCAGTGGAAACCTCCTTTTCTCCAAACCACACTGAGGCGAGGTAAGAAGGAATACCGAGGATAAACACTGTGGCTACTGAGCACACAAACTGGCCAAAAAAAGTGACTGGGAACATGTCGGGGCTGGCGCTACCAATTTTTATCCAAGCACCAATGCAGTTAAAGGCTGACCCGACAAGGACAACATCCCGGATACCTCTGTTGTCCAGGAGCCACAGGACGGGCAGAATGAGTGGAATATAGGTCAGAAGGTAGATCATGGAGAGCCAGTCAATAGCCAGAGAGTCAATATTGTAAAAATGAATGAATATGTTACTAATAATGCCATACTGGAGCCACATGAAGGCGTTGCTGGCGGAGACAGCACTGAAAAGAAACAGAATGAACCAGCGGCGATGGTAAAGTTTGGTTTTAACTTCTGAGACCGGCTCTGCCGGCTCACCTGGAGTCTCAATGTCTAACTGGGACCCAAAAGAGAGGGTCCTGCCTAAAGGTCCCAGACTCCACTGCAGTAAAGCGAAGCCGCGAGTAAGGTTCTTTGCAGCCTTGGACCCTGGCCATTCATCTCCACTGAGTTCAGAATTTCCACGCTTTCCTTTCGAAGTATTGTTTTGCGGCATTTCAGCTGTCCTGAAATGGGCCCCTGCCTGGAACGAGACCTGTGAGGGGTTCTTAAGATTCCAAAGCTTGTGTCCTGACAGATTGCTGTCCAGTGTCCACACGCTGCTGGAGTTCCTTCTGTCCCCAGCCCCTCCATGTGATGGCAATGCGCCTCCTCACCACGTGTCTGCGTATTCATTACCTTCAGTTCCATCATGTGATGTTAATATAGGAAATCTATGACTTTTGCCAAAACCCCTCCTGCTAACTCAGCGTAATTCCCACATAGCATTTTAACAGAAAACTACATAAATATGGGATCGTTCTTAAGGGAACTTTTATTACATCTCCTGGAAATGTTCATCATTGGAATGAAAAAGGTTAATTTTCCAGGTTTTGTTATTGTTCACCAAATCCTGTAAAGAATAACCACTTTGCAAGCTTTCTGTGGTATTTATCCCACAGTTTCATACATGAATACTTCTGATGCTGTGAAAAATAACTCATTTCAGTACTCCGTCCTGTATCCATGTAGGTGTCTACAACTGTTGGCTCATAACTGTTTGGAGAAACCCAGCTCCTGCTCTTGGTTACAACATTTCCAGCACTACATGACAATTTTTTCCTGTGACATTTACTGTCATGACTCAAGGGTTCTTTGGTGAGAAATCTTTAACTCTGGTCTTTGTGTAGGCTACCTAACAATACCTTTGAGCATTCTTTGCACAGCTTTGCACTCTTATCAGCTTTTATGTTGGCTTCTCGTGCTCATTTTAAAAGGACCTGCTGCGGCAAATTTAATGGCAACAGGCTTTTTTTCTTTTTTTAACAGGTAGATTTGTGCAAATATTAAATGTGAGGGCTTTATTTGTTGTTTATGTGAGCTAACACCCATTCTACAACAAAAAAATGTTTATTCATTTTTTTCCTTGTCACATGCTGATAAGCATGATTTTTAATTGGATTGCTATTCATTCATTTGAGGGCTATATTTATAATCTGTGTATAAGCAGTCTCTTTTCACTCATGACCTTTAATATGTATGAAGGTATATATATACAGATGTTATAGAGGTTTTTCCTCTGACATGTAACTCGATATGTAGGCTATTTGTGCCATTTGTTTTCCCACATCTCAATTCAGCTATGAGTTTGGCCCTTGGGAGACATAAAGTTGTGCGTAACTACGCAAACGTGCCAAATGAACAGCAAAGTGATAAATCATTGCTTATCAGTGCAGAAACAGACTATAACATGAACCAAGTAGGTGAGGAGTTAATATGTCCAGCTTATTAATAAATAACAAGTTTAGACCACCTGACTCCATATTACCTGATTTCCAAAGACTCCTATTGAGCAGGCAGTGGACACCTCTTCTGAGCCAAACCAAACTGAGGCGATTCTTGATGGCATCCCGAGGATAAACACTTGTGCAAAGGAGCAGCAGAACTGCCCCAGAAAGGTGACAGAGAACAGGTCGGGTCGGACGCTGGCCACCTTGATCCACGTCCCAGCGCAGTTGAGCGCCGTGGCCACGAGCGCGATGACCCGGAGCCCCTTTTTGTCCAGCAGCCAGGTCACCGGGAAGATTAAGGGAATGTAAGTCAGCATGTAAATCATAGACATCCAGTCTATGGTGAAGGCGTCCACCTCGTAGAACTTCATGAAAATATTGCTGATGATTCCGTACTGGATCCATTGGTAGGAGTTGCACAATGAATAGGAGCTGAATAGGAGAACAATCAACCAGCGGCGCTTGTACAGACGTGTTGGAAGCGGCGCTTCATGAACATCCTCCGCTGTTTGATCACCAGGGAGCTTCGCTTCCTCACCCGCTTCCAGGTCGACATGGTTCTCTAAGTCAGCTTTCTTTTCCTCCTCGTTTAGTTTAGTGTCTCCCGGCGTTTGTGTCTCAGTCATATTCATCAAGTATTCTCATGTAGCCACTCATGGAGCTCAGGCTCAACTTAAAAGTATTGTCACTGTAAACCAAACCGAAAGAAACCATTCAGCGCTTCCCAAAAAGCGGATCTGCAGCTTCACGTCGTCAGCAAAATTGAGGAGCACAATACAAATACAAAGTTGTGTAAAACCGTTTTATCTGAGGCAGTGAGAGATAAAAAAGAAAACAGAATAACTTGCAGTCTGTGCGGTTCTCTCGGCTCTATTAATACATTTCCCCCACGGGCGGAAATAAACTTAGTTTGAGGTATTAATAAGTTATAGGCTACAATTTCAAATAATAAGTGATTGAATGAATAAATACGGCTACTTAGGTCGAGTTTCCGAAGTGTTAACACGTGTTGGGGAGCCTGTTTTGACCCTGCAACCGGACCTAAATCTGCCGCTTTGAGATCCTGTAAAAAGTCGGTTAAACTCGGCCACGTGGGCGGAGTTTCCTCTGCGCGTTATTGTAGAAACTGTACACCCTGTAACCAGGAAATATAGCAGAGATGTTGTCCTTGGCTTGTGACACCTCTTATCAGATCACATGTATGACTCGCGAGTCTTTAATTAAATATATGAAATACAACCACTTCATTACACTTTGCCCGCTTCCTGTTTTAAAACAGAACAGATAGAGGATATTTATTCAGAATACGTTTAATACAAGCAAGATGATACACAAAAGCCTAAGCTGTGTTCACGGACTTAAATTAACTCATATCCTTAAGGAACAGGTTTAAATCTGCTTTATAATATAAGCTACTCTAAATTATTTATTCACATAGGTAAACAGCGCCATCTATAGGGTTTCTCAATAGAGATATAAAACATTTTGTTATCAGCACTTGTGCAGATTCCACACTCTGTCCTGACAAAGAAAAGCCCCTTAGGATGGTAAGAATAACAACGCCCTGGAGGTCTAAGATGGTGTCCAAAAGGCGTTATATTTAATAAATACATCTGCTGGCTATTTAACACATGGTCAAGACCTGTTGAATGCCCACTTACCCACTTTTGGTACCATTTTAGGATCAAGACTTTACATTCTTTTTGTCCACAATCAAGTCTGTCAAATGAGATAAAGGAGCAACACAAAACATGACAGGATCACCAAAGGTTGCTCCATGATGCTAAAAATAAGCCATTTACAAAAAAAAAAAAAAATATTGCCTGAGTCACCTGAAGGTATAGCCTACTATGGTGGGTTACTTTCTTCCCATGTAAACATGGACTGGTTTATAATTCTACTCATCAAGCCATTGAACATCACAGACAGTCACAATAAGAAAAGCAAAGAGATGAGCAGAAGCTAAATAAATAGTTTTGAACATCGCGTGTTAAAGTCTGGTTCCATGCTTTTGCTGTTCGGCAGACATCTTGGTCTGTCATTAACAAAATGAAGACATATCTCCAGTCTATCTCGCTCTGTTGAGGTCAGTCATCAGTTTCACAGCATATCCTCAGTAGTCAGGCTGGTCAGTGCTGGTAGTGTGGTACAGAGATGTGCTGGTGGTAGCTGCTGTGATGAGGAGGGTAGAGGAGGTCAGGGGTCTGAGGAGCCAGGCCGGTGCAAATAGGTTCATGGCTGCTCAGCACAGATGACAGGTACTTGGCCTCCTCTGTCAGCTGCTTTACCTCCTTTCTCAGGGCAGCATTTTCTTTTTCCAGGTTCTCACTCTCCTGAAAGCATAAAGGTGCAGGATGTTAGAGCTGAGCTGTCACTGATTAGGGCAATAAAAATGGCTTCATTGCATATCCAAGCTGGATACAATACCCTTAGTGTACGCTTTAACTGCAACTAATTGTGATTCAGTCTGGTAATTGTTTTCTCAATGACTGTTTGGTTTATAAAACAGTCTGTTAATAGTGAAAAGGGGTTGTAAACATCCATTGAAACATTGCCACCTCTCTGTGCTATCAAAGTGTTTAAAATGTACTTGAATAAATTATTAGGTCAGAAACTTAGTCAATTGTCTCATGAAAATTCTCTAAATATGCAATAAAAATTACTGCCACAGAAGGAAATAAAAGGTAAAGACTGAAAGCAGAAGTATTACATATAATCAGCATAGCAACTGTCCTAAGTTACATCACAGTAAATGATCAGTCAACTAAATCACCCAGAACCAGATCATTTTAATAATACTCATTTTTGTTTCCCCCACCTTTGGTGATACCTACATGTGTGGGTTCTTGACTTTTTTTCTTTTCTCTTTATACTTCGGTTCATTAATCTATTTCTTCCACTAGAGTGCAGCAAATTATAATTTTTTGTCAATAGGTCAATTTTAGATAGTGTTTTTTTTACAGAAAACTATAGGAATTAGTTTAGTTTTTACCTGCTTCAGCTTTCGTTTGTGCTTGATTCTTCCAAATGAATGTCTGCATGCTAAGGGCTGTCCGTTACCATGGTTATATGCCTGCTAAACATCAGTATGCTAGCTTAGTAGCTGCTAGCATGTTAGTATGGTATAGTAATAGCTAATTAAAAAGGGTTTTTTTAAGCATACTTTAGCTCTAACCTAAACCTGTATTTTCTTTTGTTTTGTAAAGCCTTGTTTTCAATAGTTTTTTTAATTAAAAAGCCTAAACACTTTCAGAATATCTTTTAAGTTTCAAAGTGAGGTTGTGGTATCAATACTTCCTAATTCAATGAAAGAAAACTATTTTTGAAATATGATTATGTAAATATTATATTATATATATTTTTGTAATTCAATGTGTTGATAATATAATATATTTAAAGACACTACGAGGTATATGTTTTAAAGGTCCTTGGGATGGTTGATAAAAAAATACCCAGCCTTTCCATGCTTGTATGACAAAGGTTCAGGTTTCCTGGCAACTTGTTTTTGCTGTGTAGTTAGAATTTTAGAAAAGTGTAAAAGAGCTAAAAATCATCTGCAGCTTGCACACTGGCCTAAGAGAAGCTGTCATTCAAACAGTTTGAGTGCTATATTTTTAAAATATCATCCAGCCATGGTGTCTTTCTTATTGATCCCCAATTTGAGGTACTATCATTAGCCTACAGCTAAATGTATGTCAGTGCCTGACGCTTTTTTTTTTTTATTTGTGTGGGAATATTGAGGCTAAAATCTTCCCCTTGGTTACTGAAAAGGTCATCTCACCATGACCAAAAGCTTGCAGGGCCTTACTGTCACACAACCTTTGGGCAAACCCCTTGTATGTGCGTCACTTAGCCAAATACAGCCCACTGCTATCAGCTCTTTACAAGAAGTGACTGCCTTTTCCTCCCCTTCTGCCCACGACATACAATATTCAAGCTCATTTACACAGAAGAAAATACTACTGAAGAAACAGGAAATAAGCCACAGTGTCACAGCGAGGGAAAATTCATCTTCCTGTTTATCTAGTGAAACGATGAAAGCAAAACCACAGAGCATGCACTGTGATCCCCTAGTGTTCTGTATGAATGTGACAGGGTTTAACGAGGTTGAAAATATTCACCATAATTCTCCGGAAAGATTCTCACACATTCAAGTCTATTACGCAGGATCTACTACAACCTACGATGTGGCTTCTATGAAGGTCATAATCACTTCGGTTTATCTGATAAAGTTCATAGAAATATGCTCTGAGAATGGCACAGCGACAGAGTACAGTTCATCATATCTTGTTGTAAAAAAAAAAGTCAGACAGAAAGTGCACATGCGAATTAAACAGATAAGTTCTTGAGTACTGTTAACTGTCTTGTCGGTAAAGACGTTGCACACAGAACAGACAAAAAGCAAACAAATCTCCAAATCCTGAAATGACAGAGATGCCAAGCATTACACACAAAGCTGCAGCATCAAATAAAGTGGGAGAAGGACAAAGGCGAGAGCATGTGCGCACACTGTCATCAAACTCAGCAGCACTGCAGTTTCTGGTGCTGGATTCTGCTGCAAAAGGGAGTGATTGCCCACACATACTAATTTATTCCTTAATCTTCTGAAAACACAGAGCGACATCTAAGTGTGCTGCCCAGCAGAAGCCATGACACATCGCCACATGGTAGCAGGTAGCATTTTGTAAATACAGTGTAAGCCCTTTCTTGGAGACTTCAAATGCAACTTGCACGTTCATGTTCATGCATATGAAAGTGGTCTGCTGGCAGGGACTTCACATTCTACAAACATCACTCCCTTTTTGTCAGTATTCAAAGTTATCTATTGTGATGACAACTTTCATGTCCTCTGAAAAAGTGATATTTCTTTCTTCTTTCTTTTGCAAGGGTGCATTTATCTACAAACTTTCTATGTTTATGAGACATGATCTAGAGTAAGTTTTTGTACATATGTTCCTTTTTTAACCACTGCCTGTGTGATGTTGGTGGTGATAAAAAAAAAACAGTTCTCACCAGGTGAAGGCTGTCAGCTTTCTGGGTTTGCCTCATTCTGCTCTTTTGTGCAGCAATGCGGTTCTTCTCCCTCCGCATCACCTTCTTCACATCATCCGAGGAGCTCTAGCAAGACACAAAAATGTCCATTTGTGACAAGAATGTACATTGACACCAAAGACATTATGGAGCGTCCTTCATCTTAAAAGAGACATATGTGAGAAGCTGTGTGATTAGATTTAACATCAAGTGGTTCTAGCAGCTCTAACTGTTGGTTTTATACGTCAAAATGGAGGTGTTATCTGTTTTAGTGGCAGTTTGACAGAATATTTGCACCTAATGTGAAGGACAGGGTATAGGGGAGTGGCTGAGTCATCGGTTAGGTGTAACGTACACCCTGTTTCATGTCCTGAACGTTCGATTTTCTTGGTATCATAATAACTAATCCATTTCAAAATGCTGAATCAGTTGTGGATCAAAGGGATAAAGTTATTTAGTTAACATATCTTTGTGTTGTCTGTTAACACATCAGTGGAAACCCCCAAGCCACCAGTTGCTCCCAGCAGGTTACACCTTATATCACACGTAGAATGTATCCTTTGAGCCGTTGATTTCCAGAGCACGCTTGAGACATGCACAACTGAAAGCAGTCGGCTCTGAAGATTATGTAGCACCACATGATGTGTGTTCCTGACAGCTCTCAAATCTTTCACAGTTTGAGGACTTGCAGAAACAATGGATCCCTACAACTTGGGCAAGCGTTTCGTTTTGCAATTCATAAAAGCCTACACTCAAAGCGAGTCATGCCTCCAGCCCATGTGTGCGTGTGAAACACTCAGAAACTGTGAAGAAATGCCAACAGAGACAGGACGGCTGATGGGTGTATTACTGCCCACAAAGTGTGTATAAGACTGAGCATCCAGAGAAAGATTTAAGGGGCTGATGTTACATTTGTTTGTGATAAATCTCCTACATTCCTCAATGACTAATCAAGAGACATTCTGGTGAAAGTAAATAACGTGAACACTCACCGGTCTGCTTCCAGGTGATGGAGACTTGTAGCTTGTGTCATTACTGTCAGAGCCCTGAGCCATAGCCAACCGCTGCGACAGAAACTCTGTGTCTTTGTCCACTTCTGCTTTGTGTTTCTAGCGGTGTAGTTGTGTGTGTCTGTGTGAGAGAGAAAGTCTTTGGCGCAGCACGAGCACTAAGAGCAACTTGGCTAACCACTTAATGAGTAATGAGTTTCTTTCTTCCCTCTTTTCTGTCCTTTTCTGACACTCCTCCTCTTTCACCCTCTTTTGCTTTTGCCCATGCTCTCTTCCTCTCTCTCTCTCTCTCTTTCACACACGCACACACACACATAGTGTGAGACTCGCTGTCTACCCAAATAGCTGTATCTGATGTGGCTTCTGGTAAAATCTGGGTAGGTTACATTAGACTGGAAATCACATGTCTGGTGGAAAGTTAAAGCATATAAGATAATCATGTAAACTCCAGAAAAATAACACAATGGGTTGGTTTCATTCACATTTCTGACTACATACTGTGGGGGTTTATAATGGACCACAACATCTTTTTTAATGATCAATTTCCCTACATTTGACAACCTATCATGTCCTTTATATCTGCTTTTTCTAGCAGCTGCAAAATTAATATTTCTTCACTAAAACTCTTTGCAAGCAGACAAACTTCAGGTTGTAACGCTTTTTTCATTCACGATTGTGTATGTGTGTGTGCATGTGAAAGTGCATGAGCATAAAGCAGACACCATGGGCATACCCTCTTCCTCTTTTTTTTTTCAGCAGCCACATATCATGTTGCGTTTCGACTTAACCCCCAAGAGACAGCACATCCCAAAACTTCTCATGGATGGCTGGGTTGTGAATATCTACACGTTTCGTGGTAATTTCCAAAACTGTACCCCCTTTTTCGGTGTGTGACAAATCAGCTGCAAGAAAGTGAGATACTGTTAAGAACATTTTGCATTGAGGGGCTCCCCAAAACCCCACACATAATTCCCTGAATGCTTTTCACTGTAAATGAGTAAATAAAGATGCTGAAGTGAGGGGGAGACTTTAAAAATGTACGTTTTGAGGACATAGTTACAGGACGGGAAAAAACGTTGGAAATATATGAAATGTTTGAACTCTCAGACTGTGACTTAAGTGTCAAATAGCAAAGTCTTTTATGTACATCGAGATAAAAGTGAAGGAGTGACCAATGCAAAGCCGCTGTGCCCTTTACTTGTCAGTTCTTTTCTTGTTTGCCCCCATCACGAGAAAGCATTTGGTGGTGTTAGAACAAGATTTACTTGTGTGAAAAAAAACAGAAAAAAAAGAATCAGGACTAAAACAGCTTTGCTTGGCAGAACAGTCCTCCCACACAAAAACATGTTCCACCATCACAGGAATTTTGAAAAGCTTGGGCAAGGGCAGACATTTCTAATACTTGGCATTTAGCGTTGTCCAACAGAGTTGAGACTGTAAAAAAGAAAAGAAAGGAGAAAAGCTGATTAGTACAGTTATTTGTACAGAAACACAAGAGTGCAAATACTGAGTAGAGAGAAAACAAACATGTAGCCATGCTTGTTTACTCAGAGGAGGTTTAAAAACCACCTAAAGATGCTCAAAAAAGGCTTTGCAATGTAATGTAATGTAACGTTATGTTATGTTATGTTATGTTATGTTATGTTATGTTATGTTATGTTATGTTATGTTATGTTATGTTATGTTATGT
>JBAMHX010000025.1:10994025-11009474 GCA_037177515.1 Pseudomugil tenellus | reverse complement strand
TCATTATTAAATTTATATTCTTCTCAATCTAAAGAAACCAGTGTCCTCATCCTTGACAGGAAAAACGGTCTCCTACAGGACCTCAGTACCGGTCCCTCCTGGATCATTTCCAGAAGACCTCGGAGGAAGCAGAGGAGTTCAGACACCACGTGGCTCACCCAGCTGCCCCTCGTCAGGCTCGCCACTGGAGGGATAGACACGACCGGCCGAAGCAGCGTCGCCCCGCTCCGCTTTTCAGCAGCCCTGAGTCATCAGAAGAGTCGCGAGTCATCGGAAAAATGTTTATGTTGTTGTTATTCTTTCGAATAAAACCAAACATTTTCTCCTTAAGAACGGATTCACAAACAGGTTCACATCCTGAGCAGCGCCGCTGTTAGGGCCACACAGGCATGACCCACACTGTCAGAATCAGTCACTGCTGATCCATAGCTCTCACACACAGACTCTCGCACACACTCCTCAGTCTTTGGCTCATTGGTCCCCTCCTCTCTGCTGGATGCACGCTTCTCAGAGCCAGATGTCTTTTCCCAAGGCAGAATTCAGGCCATTCAAGCAGAAAAGAGACGCTCCACACGAACCCAGCTGCCACCGCCTAAACGGTGGAGGGGTCTGACTGGCATTGGGCTTTGTGCTGCGCCCCACTGGGAGGTTCCGGTGAAGGCGCAGCGCTCCGAGCGCTCCTCAGTCAGCCTCTCTGGCCCCACTCACCTTTTCAAAATGCGTGGAGACGGCTCTGTCCCCACTGCATTCAGCAGGGATGAGGGTCCTCTTCTATCTGGACGACCTGCTCCTGCTGGCGTGCTCCAGAGACGAGGCGGCGGTACAAACCTGGAAACACCTGACAGAGTTAGGTTTCTCCATAAACTGGTTGAAAAGCTCCCTGATTCCAGCCCAGTCTATAATCTATACCTGGGTGTGGAATTGAACTCGGTCACAATAAGAGCGCGGCTGTCGGATCAAAGAGCTCCGCCATTTAGCGCCGCATAGAGTGGTGACAGCTCTGAAGGTCATGCGGCTGCTGGGTCAGATGTCAGCGGCCCACGTGGTAGTACCTCTGGGGCTGCTTCACATGATGCCGCTGCAGAGGTGGTTCGCATGCTTCCGCGTCGACCCAGTTCGGCAGAAGAGGCGCATGATTGCGGTTCCTCCCTCCATAGAGTGGGACCTCAGCCACTAGCAGAAGACTCATATTCTGTCCGGTGGAGTTCGCCTGAGCAGGCCCTCAGCCCACATCGCGGTCTTCACAGACACATATCTTTCAGGGTCGGGGGGCACCTGCCTTTCTCAGGCATTGGGGGGTGGTGGCCAGGTCACATGTCTCTTCATATACAGTAAATGTGTTAGTGACGCAACATTTTCGCCAACACTGCTGTGGGGCCAGTACGTCCTGGTCCACACAGACAACCAAGTAGCAGCGGCTTACATCAACCGCCAAGAGGGGATCAGCTCAGCCCAGCTGCTGAGAGTTGCCAGGGCCAGGGTGGGGGGCAAACAAGGCGATTGGACCCTCCACCCCAATCTGATGTCTGTGCGGCCTGTGGTTCTCCCTGAGCAGCCGAGACGACCCACCACTGGGGGTGGACGCGTTTGCTCACCGTCCCGGCCACGGGCTCTCCTGTACACCCCCCCCCCCATTCCTCTGATCCCTCACCTATTGAAACGGATCTCGGAAGAACATCTGACTGTGATCCTGGGTCTCGGTCTCCCTCTGAATGTGGTAAACACTATCCAGAATGCCAGGGCTGCGTCCACCATAGCGTCTTATTCAGCCAAGTGGTCGGCTTTTCAGCGCTGGTGTCTGAAGAGGAATCTCAGTCCCACCACGTGCCCGTTGCCACATGTCCTCACCTTCCTCCAGTCTCTTCTGGAGAGGGATCTGGCTTTAAGCACTATTAAGATTTATGCTGCAGCCATTTCCTCCTGTTACGTAGGTTTCAATGACAGGACCCTGTTTAGTCACCCTTTAATGAAACGTTTCCTAAAAGGTGTCCGCAGACACAGACCTGTGTCACACGCCCTCGTGATCCAGTGGGATCTGTCCTTGGTGCTGCGCGCGTTCACAGGTGCTCCGTTCGAGTCCCTGGACCAGATTCCACTTAGGTTCCTGTCTATTAAAACAGCACTGTTGCTGTCTCCGACATCAGCCAAGAGGGTCCGCTCTGTCTGTGGCTCTTTCCTGACTCAGAATACAGCCGGATGGCAGCTCAGCGACGCTGCAACCAAACCCAGCATACACCCCGAAGAGCATCACCAGCTCTTTCAGATCCAGAGTCATTACGCTGGAGGGGTTTTCTCTCCCCCCTCAGTGGTCTAATGAAGCGGCGTGCTCACATTTGCTTTACCCAGTGCGCACTCTGGCTGGCTACGTGGCGCGCACGGCCACTCTCCGCCGCTCTCAGCGCCTGTTCCTTCACTACAAAGAGGCCTCATTAGGCTCCCCTCTGTCCACTCAGCATCTTTCAAACTGGCTTAAATTTCTTCCAGACCTGATCCTCTGGAGCAGCTCAGAGCTCACTCCTCTGCAGCTTTGCTGGCAGGTACATCAATGGACGACATCTGTAGCGCAATGCTCCTTCATCCGATTCTGCCTGCAGGATGTAACTCATTTCTCCCTCTGCCATTCGGTCCTGAGGCCGTGGCTGAATAAGACCCGCTCTCTGGGCCCCCTTTGCGGGCACACAGAGAACCCCTGCGATCATGGTGCAAGGTCATGCTCCCTTCACTCATATCGCAGCAACGAGGAAAACTTTATTAATATGTCTACGCTTATGGTTCTGTATGGACCCAGTGAGACGTACAGCTTCGCCTTTAAACCCACTAGCGATAGTCTTAAAGGGCGAAGCCTATACGAAATAGAAAGTTGGTTACATATTGTAACCCAAGATTCTATGAGTTTAGACGCAGCCCTTTACGTTTTTGTGGCCTCACTGGCTTCCCATCGGCGGAAGCAAAAGGCCTTTGGTGAGCAGATCGCTGGGCTGCACCCCGACTTATGCAGCCCAGTGCTGTCCAACGCTGTGGGTGGGCGTGGAGTAAAAGAATCTTGGGTTACAATACGTAACCAACGTTTTCCATTATCACTTAGTCTGCCGTACTCCACTGGCCGGGGAGCGCTCTATTCTGCTATTCTGCTTTTCCATTGCAAATCCAGTCTACCCAGATGCTCTAACCTGGACGCATTCCTTCTAGAAAGTTACCGATGTCATCTGATAGCGACACGACACAACAAAACAACACGTTCTCCGATATTTAATATAGGCTATTATATAATTTGTATAATAAACAATAATAATAAAAAAAACCGTTCACCGAGATACCACAGACAGAAGACGACAGAGAAAATATGGAAGGAGGTGAAGCAGCCTTTTACCTGCTTTTCGGCTTATGGTTTATAATGAGTAATAAACTCACGGCGCAAATCAGGAGACGTCTCGTTGGGAAGACAAGACGACCTAGAGAGGCAGTAACCATTACTGTGTACATCGCTGTGTAGTGACATCATTCGCTGCAAGCTAATTAGCCTGTAGACCTTACGCTACCCGCACGGCCTGAAGGGCCTGGCCCGACTACGAAGTACGTCCAAAAAGTGTTCCAGTAGGTCTTTTCCCAAGCCAGTCATCGAAGGCTTGGTGTCAGTAAAGCAAATTGTGTAAGTGCAGTAAATATTATGGTACTATTTTTAATGTAAGAAATACAGACACAATTACATTGTGTACATTATATTTTCTCAAATCAAAAGCAATTTAAACACGTGTAAAAACTCAATGTAATCGTAATTCAGTAACTGTTGTGGTAGCTCAGAGCATTATGGGTTAGGAAGCAGATGTTGTGGAGAAAGGCATTAAGGTGGAGGAAAATTATTATTAATAATGTCCTTCTGGCAGACCGTTCTCTCATGCTGCAGCAGCCTGTGTAAAATTGTGAAAAGTAAATGGAAAAAATCAAAGACTGTCATTAATATGTTTCCAAAATTAAATTAAAATCCGGTACTCTTCTCTACTAGTACTGGCAGAAAAACATGAAGCAATACAGAAAATCTGTAACAATTTGTCACATTTGTTTTGAAATCTTTAATGAACTAATTGTCTGTGTCCCCAAGTGTAATGCGGCTAGTTAATCAGCATTGTTTTCAAATAGGTAGAATTCAATGAACATGTAAGTCTCAAGAATAGAAAAATATTCTGTTTGTTTAATGCATCATCTATCAAAAATGTACATGTTGATATCTTTATCTCACTGTGCCTTGCCCAAGACATTTACATTTATGTTGTACGTTTGCAAGTGAAGATTCCCGCTTGAATCTGTAAGTACTATGTTCTGTAACTACAGTGTTCTCAAATAAAGTATTGGGAAAAAAAGTGTAAAACTGTGATGCCGCTACTGTCAATGATGTCAGGTTTCAAACCATGGAAACCATGGAATGCATAAGTTGCGACTTCACGAAGGGGAGGAGGACTGTGTAGGGAGGAGGATTGGTTTGGGAAAAGGCCGTACAGTCCGACAAATCGTAATGGAAACGCTCTGAGGCTGGGTGGACTAGGTCCATGTGGAAAGACGCGCCACCGCATCTGGCAAGGAGATGGTACCCCAACTCAGTATTTAACTTTAATTAATACTGAAGACATAAAACTGTAATGAAGTCTAAGTTGCCCCATTTATTGATCAAGTCTTTTCAGATAATCATTAGCTAATAAAACTGCAGTCAACTATTTTTCATGGCTTATTTTGATATTTTCCTCATGATTTTATCAAGTCACTTGGCAAACAGATTTCATAAAGAAAATAACTTCACAAAATTATATTTGTAAACTTAAATCCTGATTTAGTTTGACATACGTTTGCAATCCCAGCAACACATCTTATTGTCAGGTGTTAAAAGTATGGATAAATTTCCATATTGCACAGCAGCTCAAAGGTTTAGTTGGATTAAACTGGCATTGAATGGTGTATGTGTTTTAACATCTCTGTTTAAGCAAAGCTTATGTGGACATTTCTGAAGCAGACTAAAATTCACTCTTAAAGCAACTTCATTAAAAAAACCTGGAACAATAAATTATGCTGCTATAATTGTTCCTTATCTCAGCCACTGAAATAAGAACTTCTGAATGAATCAAAACATAACACATAAGAGATAGATGGCAGGAAATAAATATAAACATAAGTAGGCAAGTGTTTAATATTTTGTGCACATCAGCAAAAACGGAAACTTTCGACTTACAAAATTTTTTTTCTTAAAAATCCTCACAAGCAAAACATTAAAAGAAGAGGAAACAACAGTTACATCTTCTCATTTCGTTCCAAAAAAAGAAAAACAGACAAACATCCGCTCAGGTTTACCATCATGTTTCAGCCTTTCTGGACTCTTTAGCTGTGAGACAGAAAGGAAACACACCGTTTGTGCTGTGCATTCACTCGCATTACTTCACAAGCTGCACTTTTGCTATAACTTTTATACTTTTTATTTTTTAAATATTTAGCAACTAAGAGAACAAACAGAAACACAAAATATGACATATAAGCTTAATCTTTATCTTATGATGGAGAATCTATTTCACAAATGTACTTTTTTATGCAAATGAATCTCATGTGAACTTCAGCTAATGTTCCGTGTTTACCTGCTCTGTGCTTTGGTCCACTTCAAGGCGTGTCTTGGAGGCACAGCTGTGGTGGGATGGTAGAAAGTGCATCCGACTCGTTTGCACTGTGTCGCAAAGCGACATGGCTGCGGCAGAAAAACGAGTTTTAAGGAAACAAATATTTTGTTGAGTATGCTGCTTTCAAAGCTGCACTGGTGTTTACCTTTGGATGAAAAAACAGGCAGTCCATCTTCTTACACTCTGGGAAAAAGCGGCAAACGCTTGTTTGTGCTGGCTGCACTGCTGTGAACACAGATAAGTTAGACTGAAAATGTGTATTGAACTTGACTAATAAGCAGCATGTTGGAAAGTATTCTGATTTATGCAGCAGAATAAGATGCGATTATGGCTTTAAGTTGTCCCAAACTTATTCCAACTCAGGTTGGAATAAGTATATACAAGATTAAGACTGCCATAAGCAGGGAGAGGACATGCAAATCAACAAGTGGTTACCTGGTCTGGGAGGTGCAGCAACATTGTTTCTCCGGCTGACATGAGTAAAGGGACAATCCGATTTGGTACAACGGGCATCGTATTTACAATTAGGATGCACGAAGAGGCATTTATCCCCAAACTTGCAGTTGGGAAAAGTCCTTGAGGAAAAACAAAATACACAGATTAATAAATTATGACTGAAAGCAACTAAAGATAATCGTTTGTACAACTGTTTACACCAGGGGAGGGGCTGGTTTCCATTAAATGGATACAAAAGCCAATAAAGTTCAGCACAATGACTGCTTAACTTGAGTCAGCTGTGGTGGAGCAGGAATACAAGGAAAACCTGCAGGATTGAGGACCGGCGCTGGGCATTCCTAGTTTACTCAGATACTCACTTGCATTGTGTTGTTGGGTGATGGTACACACACTCGTCTCCACTTTTACAGACTGGCCAGAACTTGCAGCGCTCCAAAACCTTCTGTTTCTTCAAAGGGACAGCATCGTCCTCCGTCTCCTCAAAGTCCATCCTTTCATCTATCAAACCAGGATAGAATGTAAAGTGATGACATCTGTCAAATGAATGTGGTAACTGAGAACTTTGAATGATTTAAGCTTCATCCCTGGGTATAGAAAGAAGAGGAAATATCTTATGGGGCATCTTACCTTCTGATGACACAATTGCTCCTTGAAGCCTCTGAAGGATGCTAAGTTTGGGCTCTCTTTGGACATGGCCGGATGTCTCTTTAGCCTTTGCAGGCGGTCTCACATCATCCAGCTCCATATCTCCGTCTCCAAGGTTACCCATTGGGCTTGGTACTCCATCTAATGTTACTATGAACTTAGGGCTGGCAGAGTCCCCTCCCTCCCTATCAGCGCGAGACAGGAAAAAAAAACATGGAGAAAAGGTCAACCCTGCAGTGACAAACTACTGCACAAACACATGAATGAACAGCTCAGAGTGCGTTACAGTACCTGGCCTGGACCATGCGAGGTAAAGCAGACGGGACTTGCTGCTGACTCCTGGCAGGAGATTCTTCCAGGAGCGGGCGACTCATTATGAAAGAGCGCGTGTCGAATGTCTTAGTCTCAGAACTTGTAGTGGCTTCTCCAACTAGACGGATGATAAATATAAATATATAGAAAGTTAAACGATCACTTAAAGTTCACCAAAACCTGTATTTTACTATTGGTCGTAGACAGACGTCTTTGTTTAAAACCACTTGACTAAAGCCAGCCGGAGCAGCACTCACCGTGTTCATTCTGCTCTCGTCCTTCATTGTTCTCCAACTGAAGGCGTGAAGCTAAAGATCTGGTCGGAGCTGAAAGCAACAACACAAACTTAAGATGTATTATATATTCATTTATATATCTGCCATTCAGAATAACACTTAAAAGATGACATTTAAGTCTCTGACGTCCAATTAAACTTCTTACATACCTGCTGTTCTGGAGGGAGGTAGATCTGCATTAGTGTAGGTCTGGACTCGAGGGGTTAGGCTGTGGAGGTGTTCCTGAACTAACTGAATGGCTGCGGTCATCTCTTCACTGCTGGCTAGGCGAGTACGAGGTGCTACAGGAACAGTCTGTCTTTGTGGCACTGTTCGGACAAGGTCAGTGGGAGACAGCAGTAATCAGTAATCAGTAGCTTCCTGTCCTCAAGTTTAACTAGAGTGTGTTTACAGTTCACAAATGGCATGCATACTTGTTGGGTAGGTTGTAGTTTTGGTGATTGAGTCTTGTGCCTCAGAGATGGCCTTCAGGATCAGGTTTCTGTTGGCTTGCTTGGCTGGTGGGAGAGTAGGTCTGACAAGAACCACAATACGTTTACATTCAGTAATGCTTGTTAGTGATAAGTCATGACAGTCCCATGAATACAAGATAAAGTCAAAGTGTTGACACTGACTTCCGTTCTTGTTTGGAGGGGAGAGAGACTCTACTGGACAGGCCTCTGCCACTATAGGTTGTCTCCTCCTCTTCAGCATCATCACTGTCTTCATCTGCTTCCCGGCTCACCCGTACCACAGAACTCGCTACTGGTGCCTTACGTTTCCGTGACAACTCTTCCTGTTTAATAATTTCAGCATAATTTAAAAATTATGGAGCCATCATAGCAGCCTGACATGTTGTCAATAGAAAGTGATAATCATAGGCATTATAAAGACTTCCCAGCACCTTGCTGGATCCAGTTCTGGAGGTCCTACCACTCCTGCTGTCTTGCTGCCTCATGTGGGAAGATCCTTCTGTAGGTCGACATATACCTGCAGAGCTAACTGACGTAAACTTGCTTTGACCAGGTCTGTAAATTTCAGCTGTGGGCCTACTAGCTGCACTGTGCCTACGGCTGTGGTTGTTCCCAATTTCAACAGTTTCATCAGCAATGAGGTCGTCATCCATCTCTGGTTTGATGTCAATAACAGCTTCTGAAGGTAAGGCCTCCACAAGGGGCTTAATAGTTGAGATAAGTCGGGAGGAGTCTTTTTCCAGGGTTCCTCTCCTAATGAGGAAATGCATATAATTTTACTTTTAAAAAAAGAAAGTTTATTTGATTGCAAATTTCATGTACAAGCCAATTAAACATGCTGCATGATATTTTTTATCATTGCAGTGGGTTGAAGGAAGGATTAAAAGATAATTAATTTGTAATTACTGTGATACAAAATATAAGAAAAGAAATATCGTGTACCTGCTTTCGTGGGCAGAACTGGACACGCAGGCTTCAGCCTTATCAGAGCGTGAGCTTGACACTGTCAACACTTTTAACTCTTCAGCTCTGCCATTTTCACCTACAGCTAAATGACTCTTTCCAGCCACAGTAACGGTGTCAGACTGCAGCTGCCTGAGAGACGCAGGCTCTAAACAGCAAATAGATGAACAGAATACAATATGGTTTATGATTTTACTTAACAGATAATAAAATATCACATTATGGAAACAAGCTAAAAATAATAAAAAAAAGAAAGAAAATCTTGTTTGAATTCAGTAAAAACATACTTACCTCCAGCAACAGATCTTAATTTCTCCAGGACACCATTTAACCTGAAGAAAAGCAACATATTATTGTTGTAGTTTAAAATGGCACACATGTTACTTCTTCCTGAACAAATAAAAAACAACAAGAAAGAAAGAAAAATAGATTTCTGCTTCGATCGTACCATGCTGTGAACTTAACCGTGTTGGTTCCAAGGAACAGAGAGAGATCGTCAGCCATTTGTTGGGGGGTTTTCTTGTTTGCTACCATAACCATAATATAGTCAGGTAGCTCCTCATCTTCAGGACATAACACATAGATGATGTTTAGTTGGATTATACACTAGCTATTGTCCCTGATGCAATGGTTAAGTTTTAAGCACTTACCGATATATGCACCAAGCTCTTGAAGTTTACCTTTGATAGCAGCCTAAGACAGATAAAATACAAATAATTATTTCTATACATGATATGAATAGCATGCTAGCTACGCTGATGTCAGTCAGGACCAAAAAAGCGAAGTCCTAATCACTGTTTAATACAAGAGTAGATTATGCACAAATCAGTTCTAAATAAACTAACTATTCTACAAATCTCTTTGGATACCTTGTGAAGTATAAGGTATGAAACCCTCGACCTTGCACATAAGTGTTCTGCTCGGCAAACACTGTTAGCATTATTAGCAAGCTAATAAGCTAGTAGCGACTCTTTTACGTTATTATAAACTAGGCGAACAACTTAGACTCAACGCATCGTTACTCACTCTTATTTTCTTGCTGATTTCAGTCCCAATTTCCATTATTGCTTTTGATTCCAAGGAAATAAGTTAACAAAGAAGTAACTATTTTTTTACACCTCCGCAGCACTAACCAACCAGGGCCAAATATAACATAGATCACGTGACTGTCGAAGGAAGCCGAGCAGGTACTAAAAGTATTTGTTTCAGGTTGCAGCAAATCACGTTTATAATCCATCAAGTGAGTAAAGTAATAAAGTAATTAATTAATTAATTATACAGTCAATGGTAAAGATTCAACTATGTAAAATCACACCAATTTAGTTGGATATCAAGGATTACACGGTTTAAAAACGTGAAAATTAATTAGGATTAGTTTGTTCTTTAGGCCTATGTGTTAGGCCTATAGCTGTTTTGAATTGTATTTTCATTTAGTTTGAATCCACCTTACTCTTAGTCACCTAGCCTTTATTTATTTAGCACTTATTTAATAAAAACATAACTACCTCAAGTGTGACACTGCACTACATATTTTATCCACGAGATGGTGTAAGAGACTGTTAAGTGCACCTCAAACGTTGAGTTTAACTGGAAGAGAATATGAAGATTGATAGTATTTGTTTGTCTTTTTCCGTTAAAAGCGGAGGCATTCATTTTGTTGCTTTGAAAACCTATTATCATTTTTTAAATTTATATTATTATTATTATTATTATTATTAGTAGTAGTAGTAGTAGTAGTAGTAGTAGTAGTAGTATTAGTATTATTATTACAATGGCCTTTAGTAGTTGAAGGTGTAATACATTTACAGTTGCAGTCAAAATTCTTCAGCTCGAAATGTAAATTAGTTGTATTGGTAAAATATACATACTAGCAGCTGTTTGCAATACAGAAATAAAAAAGGACCATTAAAATAGCACAACGGAGCTAATATCCTGAGTTTTTTCTTCAAATTTAATAGAAAATGCCACTCACAATGACCTCTTCACTCTCAGTTAGTTTTTTAATGGGTCAAGCAGCTGTGAAGGCCACTCTGATATCTTCCAAGACTTCTTGGTTGACTCGTTGGTTGGCATTTTCGTATGCTTGGAAGGTCCAAGCTTCAGCTTCTCTCAGGATTTCCTGATACGTGATTGAATCCATGTTGTCCTCTATACGCTGGAGGTTTCCAGTTCCAGAGGAAGCAAAGTCCCCCAAAACAACATGGATCCACCACCAGGATAGTGTTGAATAAATTAGAGACAACTTCCTTGTGTTTTCAGAGCAGTTGTGATGTACGTCTTGGAGTTTGGACAGGGACCCTCCAGCGTGTGGTGTACAGCTTACTATAAAAACTGGCTGCAGGACTTGTGCAGTCAGTCGAGAGTTTTTGACCTCCTGCCTCTTTAGGAATCTGGTAGCACATGTTGATAACTTCCTTTTTCTGCAGCCTCCAGGTAGTGAAACCACTGTTCTTTGAACTCCAAACTTTCAAACTAGGCTTCTCGCTGCATCTCTAGGAACATTTAATGCCTTGGCTATCTTCTTGTATCCCTTTTCTTGTTTATGCAAAGCAACGATGCAATCCATGCTGCATGTGTCTTTGACTTTCTAATATCCATAGCTGTGTGTTTTCACTCAGCAATTATTTCCTGTTTTTCAGACCCTCAATGCCAACCAACAATGACGGGAAGGATCTTGCTTGCTGTCTAGACAAACGTCTAACACGTTCTCTGCCGCAGCCGTCTGCTTCATCTCTTCATGCTTTGTTTACAGCGCCTATCAAAGCTCACGAGGGAACTTTGGAATATTGACTGTTTTTAGCTACTCTGGCACATTTCTTGCTGACTTTTGTAATATTTACATTAAACTTAATTTACAGCAGTTATTTACACTATTGTGACATGTTTGGCATTGTGCTATTACAGAGCTCTAGTGTTCACTTCAGTAATTAAGAAGTGTAGAATAAGCAGACAGTTTTTTTTGTGCGTTTAATGACTAAGAAAACCTTGAATGGCCTCAGTTGCAACTCTGGAGATCAGCTGAAACAAATCCAACTGGGGTACAGAGGTGTGCTCTCTCATTGTTGTTCATTTCACTACTTAATTGGATCAAGGGAGAGACAAGACCCCCACAGCGACCCATGTAACAATAGTTTTGCAATAACATCCATCAGCAGAGCTGAAACAAACTGAACCATCACACACAGACAGTTTTCTGCTGTTGTGTGCTGCATGTCTCTGTACTTGATGCCTCACATCATTTCACTCAGTGCAGTTTGGCACCAAAGTACCCAAATGATTATGTGTTGCAACAACAACAGGAAGATAGGATGATGATAAGGCAACTACCACAAATCATGTGCATGTGAATACCATTACTTATTTACTTATCCATTCCTGGCAGTGACTTTGCTATGTGTTTGTTCTGCGTATGTGTGTTTTTTTTAAAACCCTTTTTAGCTTTTTGATGCGTGCAATACTCCAGGTGACACAGGACATAATTTGCATGGAAATTTTCTAACCAACCACCAAACAAAAGATAAGAGTGCTGTGTGAACAACACTTCTGAGAAAACGGATGTTAATTCCAACAAAAAATTGTTTTGAGCAGCTATCTGCACTGTATGCATGTAACCACAAGTTAACTTTTCTGTGGCGGGCATTGGTCTCCCTGACACACCTTCAGAGCTCTGTGGTTGTTACACTTCCCTTTTCTTTGAAATGTAATGAACTCAGAGACTTGAGTCGTGAATCAACTGATCGACTTCTGCAAATTCTTAAACCACATGTGCCTTGATGACGATAGTCCTGACACAAACCCTCTTCCTGGCCCAGAGATGCGGATGAAGCTCTGCAGTAATCAACTTCTGAAACTCAGAGAGAGTAAGACTCTTCAGAGTCACGTTACAGCTAAGATAAGTCAAGATCTTGCCTTGAGGCTGGAAAAGGGAAAGAAAGGAGCCGAAGGTGGGAGGTTACAGGGAAAAGCTTTTAAAAAAAGACATGACGGGGGAGAATAATTAATCGCACCTGCTCTGACAATGTCTAGAAACCTTATACTGGCTTCTATGGACAAGATGACACATGCATGAATGAGGCTGCTGCAGCTGGGTGCCAGCAGACAATCAGACTTTTATACTGCACACACAGACACACACATATTCTTGCTTGCAATCACACAGTGCTCAGAGCTGCTCAAATCTTGTGCAAAAACAGATAAGAAAAAAGTGACGTCTATAAAGACCTTTAGTGGAATCATTGGTTAAGTAAATAATAAGAAAAAATACCACAGTACGGTGGCCCTGAAGTGCAAACCACACCAACGGAACAAAAACAACTACAACAGATCAAAAAACAACAACATATCAAAAATGACAATGGCAAATTAAAAATACAAGATTACAAGTGAGAGAAAACACAACAAGAATTTAAAAAAACACAACAAATTGAAAAACATTATAAATTTTAAAAAAGCACAACAACAAATTGAAAGGACTACGTTTTTAAGAAATGAAATTACAATTGGCAGACCGGAAGAGGTGGGTACCGTAGCATAGGATGGATGACCTGACCTTTACCGCTTTTGAACTGCAAGTTATTCTGTATTTAGCACATTTAATTAAAAGGTGAATATTGCTCCTTACATCATAACCTCTTGTATATACAGTTTATGCTCATGATGGAGGCTTACTAGGTCGCCATCTTGCCACAGGCTAACTCCCATATGATGTGCTGTCATAAGATGGCCACAGCATCTTTTATGGTCAAAGCACAATTTGTCAGTCTCAATCTTTGACTTAGATATACATACATGCGTGCATACACACATACACACACACACATACACACACTCACTTGTAATCCTGTATTTTTAATTTGCCATTTTTGATTTGTTGTTGTTTTTTGATTTGTTGAAGTCGTTTTTGTTTCGTTGTTGTGGTTTGCACATCAGAGCCACCGTACTACGGGCTCAAAGGTGCAAATACATTTTATTTGAAGCAGTAATCAAATGACATCATATCATAACCTCACACCCAGATATTTAAAAGTTAATCCAGATTTGAAAAGAAATTAAATCTAATAAAAGAAATACCGGTGAAGCTTTTACTCATTAGCCTAGCAAGGAAGTGAAAGCCCATTAAGATTTACAGCTGGCGTAATCTCCTCCTGCCAAACCTGCTGGAAGTTCTGTTCAGGAACTTTGTGGGTGACTGCAGGCTTTCCAACATGATGACTCAGTTTTATACAGCTGGAAACATTTTCAAATATGCCCCTTTCTGTTGTGTAAGAGCGCAGTTCAGGGCATAACTTTGTTTTTGATTCCACAATCCACAACCCGGAAAGAGGTTTTCACATTTGAGTTCCAATTTAAGGAACTTTGTTAACTCTACAGTCTGCTTTAGTTGGGCTTTAGTCTCAGAGGCATCATGAGAATGCATTCACAATATTAGTAATTGGCCCTTAGGAGAGCAGTATCATTTTAAGGACTAGTTGTTTTCTCTCTGTTGGCATCTGCTATTTTGTCTCACACACCAACCACTCACACAGATTGGCAATGCTTTGTTAGGTTCTTCACGAGATAAGATCTAGTTGAATATAATAAAAGCTGCTTTTATGATAAAAACGGCAATTATGTGCTTTTCTTACTTTGGTTGAAAGTTAAGTTGAAAAGGAAATAAAGACGAATACATGATGAATATGATGCTGCAATAAAACAGTTCAGCATCACAAAATTAAAAAGCAAGTTCAATCTCTTCAGGAGGAAACAAATCTACCTACTAGCACCCTAAAGCTTGCTGATTCATACTCTACTACTGCTCAAAGCTGTCAAAAGTGCTGACTGTTTCAAGTATCTTTTAAAATAAACTGAAATAAACCAATTGTTTATGATGATTTTAATAAAATGTCCAAAACTGATTAATAAAAACAGCAAAGTTTCCATTTAGTGAAATTCTGTTCACTTTAGTAGGTATACCATGAAAATATTTTGCTTTAAATCGTCTTTTTCGCAAAACTTTGGAAACCTACATAGAAAATTTGATCCAGATTGACATTATATAATCCCACAGTTGTTGCAGATTTATCAGCTGCACATCCACAACCATCTCCAAGGCCAACACATCAGAAAAAGATGCTCTTTTTGTTTGAGATGGTGACTTTGAAGTCCTCTGGAGTTCAGTCTACTCATTGTCAGCCCTAAAAATGACTTGTGCTTTGTGACATGGTGCATTATTCCCTAATAATAAAAAATGTACACACTTTGGCTGTATAAGGATGGATATGGACAGTAACAATAGTCAGGTTGTCTATGGTGTTTCATCTATACACAGGTGGAACTGAATTTACCAGTGTGCCATGAAAAATTGCCCCCCACCACTACACCACCACCAGCCTGAACCACTGACAAAAGTCCTGATGAGTACACACATTCATGTTTACATAAAATTCAACCCTGTCTGAACGTGGCAGCGGAAACTGAGACTCATCGGATCAAGTAATGCCATTCTAATCCTCTGTTGTCTCCATTCTTCTCCGACAGAGGATGGAAGGTTTTACTGGTTATTTTTTTATTTTTTGTACAATTCTCTGTATATACTAAAGATAGCTGAAATGTTTAAAGTTGTTTGGGGGGGGGGGGGGGGGGGGGGGGGGGGGGGGGGGGGGGGGGGGGGGGGGGGGGGGGGGGGGGGGGGG
>JBAMHX010000025.1:10954258-10975689 GCA_037177515.1 Pseudomugil tenellus | reverse complement strand
TAGATAGATAGATAGATAGATAGATAGATAGATAGATAGATAGATAGATAGATAGATAGATAGATAGATAGATAGCTGTGCTAACCTTTACCCTATATTCACAGGACAGAGTCGTCATGACAACAGCAGCAGCTGTTTATAATCAAGACAGTCAGTGGAACTTTAAAGGGCAAAATGAGTGAGTTGAAATCTGGAAATGCTAACCTCCAAACTACTCACCACTGTGAGAAAACCGTTAGACGTATCGAATCCATTTTTTCACCTTCATGAGGAGAAGACGTTCAGCTACATAGGGATAAGAGTTATTTTTTCCTACTGGGAAAGAAATTTAAACGCTGACGAGCTAAACACGATAAAGCAAAGCTGCTCTGAGGTGCTGCGCTCAGTTATAGTGGAAGTCAATGGTAGAGGTTTTGGACTTTCCATCGCTTTAGCTCAAAATTTATGACTCACAGCATTTTCAACCTTGGCTTGAGTTGAAGCCAAGAAAATTTGCAACTTTTTGATATATAATATGTGGGAGTAGGACAAGAGCTGAAGGAGTTATTAGAATTATTTTAAAGGTTTTTTTAAGTTGAAAAGTTGGGGCTAGAGTGGGAGAGCAAAACTGAGAAGTTGAAGATTTTCATGATTTTAAAACTGCGATATTTCAAAAACGGTAAAACATATCAACAAGAAAAGTCATTTTTAAAAAGCCCGACTTGTTGTGACTTGTTTAAAGTTTGAATGGTGATTCTAGCTGAAAATTAGCTTTTTGCATTAGCGTTTGAAAAGGTACATTTTGAAAGAGCGAAACCTTTTTCATTTCAATAGAGCGAATAAAAGTTTACAAGCGAAATATTTTTAAAAAGTAAAACTTATAAAGTTGAAACTTGTGAGCTAACTTCTCCTGAACGAGCGGAACGTTTTGATACCAAATTTGTTGGTATCAGTTGAACCTAGCTGAAGATATGAATGACCGAAAAATGGCGTGATAATAATAATAATCAATGAGAAGACATAGAAACAGGAAAACTAGTATGTGATCCTTAAAACATTCTCACAACAAATAATATCTTTTATCTTCCAATTTGTAAGTCAAACTCTCCAAATCCAGACTGAAAAAGTTAATAACAATGTCCTTTACTGCCACTAACAACCCTATTTGCCTGTTTTAACAGGCTGGGTTATTATGTTAAGCTGCATCTGCAACAGTATGGAAAACAAAGTTTGGAAAATTATTAAATCAATAAATTGCCATACCTTATATAGACACTATAAAAAAGAAACACAATATTAATTTGAGACATTTTTAGCACTTTACATTGTTTTTGGCCTTTTGTGAAATCAGTTTATCTCAAAATTGATTCAAAAGCTGGCTGAAAGATAGATTTAGCTACTACAGTTAGTTACCTATCACAAAGGTTGTCGTGTAACCAAGTCGTTATGTTACTGTGTACACTGATACTGCCTACTGAAAGTATTCCTAGTTATTTGCAGAGTAAATAAACATCATCATCAGAGTTTGACCCTCGTCCAACTGGCAGACAGTCATAAACAAAACCTTCCGGGAAGGAACAAGCCAGAAATTTGCTGTAAACACGAGGGTAAAAAGGATGGATCAGATAACATCAGAGAGGAGACTAATGATGCAAATACAGCATAAAACATATGTTTGGACAGTAGAAACTATTGGAAAAAAAAAAAACTAAAAAAACATCACTGCGTTAAAATTGACTCATTCAAAACAGCCACTTTCCATAAATAATACAAAACAGGAGTGAAGAGAGCATTTGCTTCACTTCACTTCATCTGAAATTGATTCTATTACTTAAATTGAACAGGCTTATGTCGTCAGATGTGACGGCTAGGGGTATATTCTCAAATGGCCCAACCCATTTATTCCCCAACCCTCGAATATACACAATAATATAAAGCCGCATATGTTCAGTCACAAAGATCCGCCTGGAGTTGAAACTTTGAACCAGCCCAGTATGATGTCAGGACAGGATGCATCCTGAGGTCATGACCTTTTATTTGCACTTAATTTGAGGTGAATGAGACAAATAGTTCCAGAAATATAGCCAAAAATCAGATTTTTTTGCATAATGCGCCACCCAGTTAGGAAACCATAAATCCCAAAATAGTGAAATTCGAGCCAGGTCATCCCCTTGGGGACCTAAACAGGTACACAGAGTATTAATGTCCAGTTGTGAAAATTATCGCACTCACACAAAGAATATTCAGTGGACGCGGAGGCAACGGAGGCGGTTGTGATGAAAACATAATATCACCGACCTTCTGCGTATATGATTATACCTCTATCTTTGGTTTACTATTAAAACATCTGGCTAATTCAAACTGAGAAAACTCAAGAAAACTTATACATTATTTATTGGCATATTTTATTTGACAAAAGTTTTGTTGCTGCTTCATGTCTTTATATGAAACTACAGACAGTTGTTCAGTGTCAAATATGGCTGTTTGAAAGGTAGGCTACATACATTTATACTAATGAACTGATGTCCTCTGATGTTTTAGGTTAAAAGACTCCATGATATGCACTAAAATGTAGTAAATTCATAGTCAAACTAGAAATGACGCTGTTGGAGATGACAGCTAGGCGTGTATCCACAAACACCCCCAATCTTCAGTTTCCCCAGTCCTCAAAGCAGTTTTCAGGTTTTAGCGCCCCTAGTGGCCAGCCTGAAAATGATAAATAACTCTAAGTTAAATTTGTTCATCCTCGCTACAATATGTATGCATATGCAAAACATGAAAATCTAAATTTAATATTGTTAAAGTTATGGCTGTAACACAAAGGACTTACAGCGAAAGCGTCTGTGGACGCGGTGGAACCATAATACCCCCGTTCGGGGACATAGTTACATAGTTACAGCATCTCATTACTTTGTCAGTTACTTCAGATTTTCTACTGAGGTTTTCCAACACACTGACATGTAACAACTTCATAGTTTTAGTGTTTCATGTGAAAGCAGAGATTTTTTTCTTCTAGTGTAACATCAGTCTAATTTGCAGAGTTCAATTCAATTTAATATAACATTTCCTATGTGTGTGCATGCTAGTACAATTGAAATCATATAGATTGCTAATTCTAACACTCAAAATTGAGAATATATGACCATTTTAATAAATATTGGTGCAATTTTAGTGTATCTCAAAAGTCAATAAACAGACTGTCCCTCAGTTAGAACAGCTTGGTCATGAACTCAAGTTTACATCTGTGTTGGATTAGACAGAAGTCACCACTGCTGAAATACCCAATTAACATCTCTTTATCCTCCCTGATACAGGCCTGAGATGACAAAGACAATGGATGAAGTTCCCCTGGAGACATGTCTCGGCTCACAGGCTGCATTTAACTTTTATTACCCTTGGAGATGGATTGGCTGCTCCCCACCCCTTATTTGGTGGTATGGAGTGTGTATACAAGGGGTTGAGGTTGTAAAATGAAGGCAGCGTGGCTTAGTCTGAGCGGAGCCAGGTAAAAAACACTTTGGCCAGTTTGCCAGAGCTGCTCTCCTAGAAACTGTGACTCCCAGTTAAATTTAATGTTGTTCTGTTTCTTTGTAATTACCTGTTTAGTCATTAAGCAGTAACCTCTGCAACTGCAGGTTTTGGTGTGAATAAAACCACTGGGTGCATATCAAAAGCAGCTGTCTAAGAAGAGTTTTAAAATGGTCACTGTTGTATCATTTTAGCAGTACAGTAAATATGTTTCAGCTTTGACACACATTTAAACCATTTGGGTAGTTTTTTTTTTTTTTTTTTTTTTTTTTTTTACAAATGTTTAAAAACTTTGTATCAAAAGTACTCAAATAATTATAATACACTGTCCAAAGACGGGTGTTAGGTTGAATTCCCTAGGAATTGTCCGTAGAAGTGTATAAGTGTGAGTGGTTTTGTGTTTCTCTGTGTTGACCCTGTCATGAACTGGTGACCTCTCCAGGGTGTACCCCGCCCCTCGCATGCTAATTGCTGGGATAGGCTCAAGCTTCACCACGATCCTGCATTGCATAAAATTTTACAAAAAATGAACAAACTAATCCATTTCACTAAGGTTAAAACCCAGTCCCATAAACTGGAACTTTAACTGGTTTCATTGCTCATGTATCTGGCCATAGTATGAATATGTGAGCAGTTTGTCACAGTGTCAACAAAGATACATCCTGGATAACATGGAAAGTTTATATTTTGTTTATTTTTCTGTTAGATATCATATTTTGCCATTTTAACTGAACATTGTCAAAAAGCCTGAAACATTTTTATTAAATCTGAATATGTGAGCACAGACATTCTCTGTTTAACCGTCTAATAAGAGTAAAGGAAATTTATTGTAATAATTAAGATATGATTTGTTATTATTATGAAAATATTAGAATGAGACATACAATTGTACATCAGATATGTCTCTCTGTCACAACTTTCCAAGGCTTTATAAGGAATGTCAAGATTAAATTGAATGTTTTTAACAACAAAGTGTCAGGATTCCTGAATTGTTCAGGACCTAAATAATAAACCCAATACCACTAAGACAGGTGGTCACACTAGAGATTAGAAATGCAGCATCTAGACTGACACTAACAGAAAAATGAAAAGCTAATATTAGGTTTTAGAGATATTTTCACAAAACATAAAATACCAACAGAAACTTTTAGATAATTTTTTATTCCTCTGCATTTTATGGAAGCATAAAGTAGCCAGTTTTACCAAGTTGGTAGGTATTGTGTGAACAAAGTGACTTGTTTTTTCAGTGAGAAAACTCCACCGCTTTCATCCCCCTTTTATTCAGTTTGTTTGAGGATACCCTTTGGGTCCACAAGTTACAGTGGCAGAAAAAGCAAGGGTTTATGGTTTGCCCACTCTGAAGTAAACAATGGGGTTTTCTTTGGCCTCTATGGTACCATTTATAGTCCCAGCAAAATGTAACAGCTGTTTCACAAAGAATGATTTAATGAATTAAGTTAGGTGTTGCTACATTTTAGCAAACAGTTGCTTGATGTATTTTCATTCTGTAATGTTATTTAAAAAAAGAAAAACAAGCATTAGTTTCTGTGGTTAATGAAAAAAAAATGTTGCTAGCTTAAAACGATTTAATAATTCTGACATGTCTTGGTCCCAAAACACTCCAACATTAAGATGGTCTGTTTTACAGCAGATATACTATCAGTAGGGCCTGAGAACTGAAAGTTGTATAATATCTTCTGCTTCTCAGTCTGATCCACTCGTTACGTTATCTTAAAGCCCTATGACTTTCAATCATCAAGTAGCATCAACACTCAGCTCCAAAATGGTTCTGTAAAATGGTTTTGTATGTAGGTATGGTTCATGCCCAGTTTTATCTAATCATTTATAAGATTTTTCTTAACAAGAAACAGATCGTTAAATACTGGACTACATTGCTTCTAATTCCAAGATCTCCTCTAATATGTTTTTTATTCATTCAATTAAATGTAACACTTGTTTTTAACTTCTATAAAAACTCAAGCAATGTTGAAAGTAATAGTGTTACAAAATTATGAGTAACAACAGTAGCAACAATAACAAAAGCAAAATGGATATTTATGTTCTATAAAAAGCAAAAATGTCTGTCGCAACAATGAATTCTCAGATATTCACAGCAAGTTGCTGCTGTCTTCCCTGCAGTGATATTAATGTTATTTTACATGTTCTTAGATGTCAGGCATTTGTATCATGGCCCAATGAGCAGTAACTCATCTATGAAGGAAACCATGTCATTCCCCAGAGAGACTCATCAGCTGCTGGCACTCCAATGTGTTTTGACTTTTCACCCTACTAAAGTGCTACACCTGACCTGTGCCCTTTTTCTGTGACAGGAATGATTCTCTGCAAATGGGAAGTTCATTTCCTAAGAGGATGGAGCCCCACCTGCAGTTTCTGTAATGCCTTAATCTGTGATGGCCGATTATGCTGCACACTTTCCTCTCCAGTTGGAATTTTTTTTTTTTTTTTTTTTTTTTTTTACACTCACAAAACTATGAATGTTGCACACATTTTGTTCTGGTCAGAAGTTCAGATTTTCTCTGTGCACGTAGAGTTGTTAAAGAATTGACAAACACTGCAGACTGATGATGTTGCTGACAGCCAAGGTGTAGATTCCCCATTGTGTTTTACGGACATCTACTGTAAAAACAGGAAATATTCTGAAGGTGATGATTGAAATGGCATCTCTTGTTGATACGTGACATTTGCACGTGGACTTACAGAAGCAGGACACAACACACTGAACATCAGCCCTCTGAACAAACGTCCAAATATTCTTTGTTTAAGATATTGTTGAGATTCAGCAACTGCAGGCCACAGACGCACAGCAAAGGGTTAACATGTGGCGCTCCGGGGTAGAAAGGCAGAAGTAAACAAAAAGCTGAAGCTCCTCTTCCCGCTGCAGCTGAGGCGTGACCCTTAAGATAGGCACCGAGCTATCATGAGGGCGTCTCCCAGAGTGACTGGCCAGGAGAACAGAGCTGGCTTTGTCAGGGCTGTGTGCAAAAAAACTGCTGAGCCAAGCAGACCCTTCAGCACCCCCCCACCCCCACTAACACACACACATACACAGTCTTTGCACACAACCACTCCTCCCCTTTCACCTCAAGCTTTTTTTTCTCTCTCTTTCTCCCAGAAGACACAAACATACACACACTTGTGCGTATTTACCAGCAGTCCCAAGGGAAGGGGCTTTCACTCCAGCTGGTGGGGGGTTAAAGAGGGGAACACAGGGACTGTTTTGTGCTTAAGAACCTAAAGCTATGTAAATATGTAGGTGATTCACTCTGGGATGCATTTTTTAACAAAACCTGCTGCAATGAGTTAAGCAAAATCAGTTTGGACAACTTACACTGTACTTATTCACAACAACGTGTAGAAAGAAGCTTGTGAACAACTAGCAATGCTTTTACTTTCAGTCGGTAAAGTTGCCAGAGGCACACAGAGAAAATATATGTCTATTTGAATAAAAACTAGTTTATTTAATGGTTTGTTTTGTTAAAGTGTTATATTAAATATAAAAATAATGAAAACATTTAGCAAGCCTATGCATTCATAAAACATGGCGCCCCTTTGAAAACAACCAGCTTGGAATTGTGTGATTTTGCATTTCCAAAAACGTTAGGATGCAGTGTATTGTTAATAAAAAGCAAACATAACAACTTGTAATTCACACAAGCTAATATTTTATTCACCGCAGGACATAGAAATCATACTGAATGTTGAAAGCTACATATTTTTCTCTGTAATGGAAAATATGAGCTCATATTGAACCGAGTGTCTCAACACGTCTCAAACATTTGTAACACAGCAGCTTCCTCCTTTTTTTCCACAACACTCTCTCCTCTTCCATCGAGATGACGCAGCATACCTGATTTACAATGAGAATCTTACATATTGATTAGTTTATCCAACAAAGAGTTTTTTTTCTCTTTTGTCTCCATCAACTTATAAAAATATTTTGTCCCACTTTGAGGGCCTTCATACGGCAAATCTTTTATTATCATTTATACTTCATTATGGGCTGTGTCCCATAATGAAGTTTCTAGATTCTCAGAATCTTTTGATGGGATTATGCACAGTAAGTGATGTAATTAGCAGTATTAGCAGTATTATTCTCATGTTGCAACAAAAATTTTTTGCAGATTTCTATACCGTCTCATCTTTACTTCCAAGAAATTTTCTCAGCGGTCTTATTCCGCATAAATGAACTGCCTGGATCTGTGCTGCATGTCTAATTCCCAGAAACCATAACACACCGTTTGCAAGAGCAGAACAACCACATATTGTTTGTGGGCGTAACCCCCAAAGGTGACAAATGTAATAGTTGGTAGTTTAATTTCTTTAGAAAGTTCTCTAACTACATAAAGTGTCAGTTTTCCCATTACTATAAATCAGCTGCACCAACCCCTTACTCATATTACATGCTACCTCTGTCTACAGAAAACAGCTGCCTGGGGGAGATCACTAGAAATTCTGACAAAAAAGTGAATCACAGTTTATGTTACGTTTGCTTTCCCTCCTAAAAGGGAAGAGCGTGTAAAAGAAAATAAAGTAGTGCTGAGCTCCAGTAATGCTTCAAAGCTTCATCAAACACTTGCAATTTACAAGCTAAATCAAATTTTTGGTGACATTTTAATGATCTCTTGGTAGTGTTGTTAATTATGACAGCAGATGCACATGAAGCTTATTTCCCCAAACAAAGGTGAATGAATTTTTGCAACTTTTTTAACCTGTCTCTACGTATGCTTATGTTTTCGGAGCGACTGGATGCTACACTCTCACTTTGAGTCACCTTAACTTTTGGAAAGATATTGGTTCATTTATCAGTCAAAAGGTCAGTTTGTCCGTGGATCTGGGTTACAGAAAAGGTCTGTCAAGCCTGAAATTTTTGTTTTTCATGCCAACATGCTCCATCCACACAGGCTGTGCAGGGACTGCAGGTGTAATGCTGTGTGCGTGCTATCGAGCAGCACAAACCCAATCCATCCCATGTTTATTTTAGTCAATACAAGTACTGTCAATGTTGTGAGTCTAAAAAAGAAAATAGATAGAACTCTGTGAAAGCAAACAGATAAAAGCATCATGACATAGACAAGCACGCCAGGCTGTTGTATTTAATGTGATTTGTGCTAATGTATCAACTCTAATGTGGTACACATTACATCCCACGAAGTGATGCAGCTGAAACATAACGTGTATCATACTAACTTCTAACATATTACAAACATATTTTCACCACATATGGCTTGTTCCTAATGATACCTTTGTACTCACTATTCCATTAACAAATCTACAATCACCCTGCTATTTAGACTGAGTTGTTCTCGTTCTCTTCCTTCATGAATATCCCACCAAATGTTTTCCAGTTCTGTACATCTGAAGTTGCATTTTGCACAAAAAACACTTTATAGATAAAATCTAAAACTTTGTTATTCTGTCAACTAATCTGTACTTATTGAATTATCTTTGGTAAAAGGAACTGAGGCGCAGAACATGTCAGTTATCCATAAAGTTTTAATGAAAATAAAAAAAAAATACAAAAAAAAACAGCAATGTACCCATTTAACAATAAAGGAAATTAAGAGAAGTTGTAAGATTTTGTGAGCCAAGCTCTTATGTACAGCATATTGCACTCGAAAAAGAACAAACATCCCCTGTCCTCCTTCAATCCCTCCATCGCTCCAGTGTCCTGCGCTGTTTTTAAATCCATGCAGGAGAAACAGAGCAGTCCCAAAGATAACACAGCCAATGCTTTATCACAAACTGCTACATCTGGACTGGGTCTCACTTCATAGGACACATGAATGTGAAATCCTTGAGACCACTCTGAACGTAAAGTAAGCAAGGTGAAGACAATACAAACTCCGTGTGCGCTGAGCACAGAAGTCTCCAATAAGTTCCATGTATTAAAAGAGATATTGTGGTTTTCACTCCATCAAAGTTACATTCAAACCCTTAGGATACAGATTTTTTTCCAGGAATGTTGGACATGCATTTTTACTCCATTTACATATATTGAAGAAAGCCCTTTAACTGAGTGACACAGCAGACTTGGCAATATCCAAATGCAAGAATGCCATAAGCGATCATAGAAAAAACAAATTCATGTTCTGTCTGTTTGTATTCTTACAAAAGATCATTTAAAACATTTAGAAATTCTTTATAAAGATAGCAACAGGTGTGTCAATTTCATGTCTAATGTATAAAAAAAACACCAAATCACAGCACGTGACAGTTAGGATGCACTGTTTTCTTGTTTTCTTTTTTTATCAAAACAAATTGAAAAAGAAAATCAATATTAAAGACACTGAAGGCTGAACATAAATGGTTGAAACAGTGGTTGAAACGACAGGCTCAGATCAACACCACACCGATCAAGAGGCTGTTCGAACCCATTATAAATACAAAATAATACTGGGCACCATTGTGTCTCATTCCTCCTTCTGAAGCAAAACCCGCAGATTAAAGATAATAAAGCACAAAAAAACCCAGACAAGCCGGGCCGATCCAGCATAATACAGATCTTTAAAAAGGGTTTCAAGAATCTAGAGGGAAAGTTCAGCGCAGGAGTAGAAAGAGAGGTGCAAATACAGTATACAGCTAAAAAATAGGTTTTTACAGTGCACGTTACAAATAGTCGTTTCTGATATTGAGAGGCATGTTGAAAATCGCCGTTCGTGCTGAGATATCAAAGGTTGAGTCTGTGCCTCGTGAGCTGAGAAATCAAAGCAATTTTGTTTGTTTCTCCGCTGATCCCACAGAGCCCGAGTGAAACTAGAGCTGAGACCAGTGACTTTGGGTAATTATGCCAAGTGTTGATGATAACGGTGCGGCAGGTCTGTTACTCACAAGGCACATGTTTGTACGTTTGATTGTCTGTCTTTATCGTGATTTGTAAAGACTCACACCTTCCGTGTGAAGCACGAGGCACATGGCTTTAGTCCAACCTCCCCCCACACACGCAGGCTTCTGAAATAAAGCCACCGAATGCACCTCAGCAATGAAAGGAAAGGACTGTACACACTGAGAGAGCATCTATACAGTAGCACTAGGCAAATGTACACAAAATAAATTAAGAATAAATAATCTCAAACTAAACAAAACAAAAGGAAACGTTTCATTAAGAACAGGGAGTAGTTAAACCTTGTGGGGAGAGAGTGCTCGGCGCATTGCGCTGCTGATGAGAGTGTGCCACAACTATCTGAATTGGCTCAGCGTTCAGTGTTTGCAGGAAACAAACATTTGGTTCAGTTACTCCTGTTAAAAGAAAAAAAAGAAACCTGACAATCTGTAGCACACTTTTATGCAGAAGAGTAAAAACGCTCTGCTTGATCAGCATAGTCTAACAGCAACAAATAAACTCAACACTGTCCGCGCGCGAATGCAGATTTTCCCCCAAATAACAGCTCAGAATGAGTCCCAAACATAATATGGCTGTTAACTACTCCCTGAAGAAAACAAAAGCAAAACAAATCCATCAGTGTCTTCCAAAGTTCATCAATTTACAACCGCTTGGGACAAATATACCAAATGAGGAATCTTTAACATCATATTTAAAGTCCTTACAGACTTAACATTGACAAACAGTGGCTGTGTTGGTGTGAAAAATATTGTACGAAGTGGCAGAAACCTTCCCAGATGTGTGTCTGTGTGGTGACAAAAGGGACGTTTGAACTGTACAGAAGCTGTCCTTAACTAAGAGGAGCCGAACGTACCGCTGGCAGTTTGACATACACGTGTTTGAAAAGTCTGCCCAAGGTATTTCCAGCTCAAATAAGAATGCATCTCTATGACGTAACGACATGTTTCTGTTAAAAGAAATAAAAGTTCATAAAGAGGCATATTCCGCTGAGAACTATGGATGTCAGATTGATTGCAAATACAGCTGATCTCTACAAGTATTACTTGTTCCACTGGCCTGAATATTGCTCGCATTTTAAATTGCTGATCATCTCTTTCACAGGCAACCCACGATGCAGCTGAGGGCAAAATTGTGATTGTCTACATAGCCAGAGAAATAAATGCTGGAAACTTTGGAGAAAGATGACATTTACCCAAAGCTTATCAGATAATTGTCTCCATTTCCCTGATCGGCATCCCACAAGTGAGATTTCTTACACTCTTTTTGTGCTTATTTGGTTTCAGAATCGATGCACGGTTTTGCAGACTTTAAGCACACGCTCCAACAAGACACGTGATCTCAAAATGTGTCAGATCTCTCAATTATTAGGCTAGACTATCTTCAGGACACTTTATTCAAGTATAAACGCATCATATTAACAGTGCCTGAATCTTCACAGTGGGTTGGAGGTCACCTCTAACAACATAAGTGGTGCTGGAGATGGAGATGCAGATAAATGACATCAGTTTGAGTAAAATATTGATATAATGTCCCCGTGTCTACAGTGGAATCTGGCAAAAACAAAGTGCAAAAACCAGTGTGTTACAGCCAATTTCAACTGAATCAGTGTGGAACAGTGAAGGATGGGTACAGGGCTTTTTTTTTCTTTGTTTTTTTTTTTAAAAGAATGAATCAGAAATGTGCCTTTGAGGTTTTAAGTCAGAAATATCAGCACAAAAATGCCAAACTCCACAGTCTGTCACTAAAAAGTGGCCTAATGTAATCTTTTTCTTCTCTTTTTACTCATTTATCTTGATGCAAAAGAGCATGTACTGCGTCAGGAGAGAATAAGGCATTCCCTGGATTGATGGAGGTCCTGCAGGACTTGAGACACCAATTAAAAAGAGGAGTTTACTGTACAAAATAGGTAATCTTACAAATATTTAGAAAATATCTCTTCAAACACAATGGCTTCTTCTCAGAGAGGCAAAAAAAAAAGTAATCAGTCTCCGTCCAGCGGTGACCAGTGTCTTCTTTATCTCATCTTCATATTCGATTAGGAAACAAAATCCAAACCCGTGTTCCATCTTACAGTGCCATCTCTAAGTCCAATCCCTTGTTCCGTTTAGAAAGCAAGGGCCAAGGCGAGGGCGCCAGCAGGAAGTCCCTTCATCTCTGCTCTCCTCTCAGGCGGGGGACAAGAGCCTCTCTTGGAAACAAAAAGGCAAAAAAGGCCATGGTAAGGCGCATCCACACAGGCAGGTTTTGTCTCTGGTGCCGCATAAACTGCAAAAGAAGGTGGAAGAAAAGTTGCATAAGTTATCAACATTGATAAAAGCGCATTTTAAAAGCTATGATCTCCACTTTGTTCAGGTAAAAAAAGTCAGTATGTGCTCGGATTTCTTCCCGAAGGCTTTATTTGAGGTGAAGCCCTGTGAACTGTGGTAAACCCAGCGAGTTGAAACCACGATAAACTAGACTGGATGTTTCCACAACATTCGTTTGTGTGTAGAAAACACTCACACGTAATGCACGCTTTCTATCGTTTAAGGAACTACTAACAAAGTACTATCATTCCCAAATGAAAACTAAAAGTGCTGTTTTATTTGTGGAGGTGAATTTATCACACGTTTTAACTCCGGGGTCTGAGACATCTCAGGACATCTCCATACAATAAGATTTTTCCCCGCCTGCATTTGTTCCCACTCATCCACACAGCTGTCCAGATGTACGGTGTAAATGCAAACACAACATCAGGCAAATGACCCAGCTTGCCATCTAAAAGTACCATGACAGAAAACTCACAGTTCAAACTAAAAACCATGTATCTAATGTGCTGCTAGGCACACGTCTTGTGTAATAGCAAAGTCGTAAAAGCAAAACTGAAACTGCTCTGTTATGGCGCTCTGCTGTTCTCCATGGGTATGAACAATAAAGGGATGAAGGAGTTCCTTTTGCTAGCGTGGCTCTCCTGACCCCCTGCCCTGTAGCCCTGATCCTGCACAGCTCCCACTGAGAATCTAAACAGCTACACTAAGATATTACAGCCTGTTGCATAAGCATCCTTATTATAATCTTTTCCCCGCTCTCTTCATCGCGGCTTCTACCAGCCTAGCAATCAGAGTCTGCCACAGGCTATTTGATGCAGAACTAGCAGACTCAACCGAATTGAAACCAGCACTGCTAAATTCAACCATAATTGTTCCTAATTGCCTTAATCCTACACTGTTAAGCTTATTCAAACAGAACCCTAGTGTTTCATGTGACGCTCATCTTTCTGCACTTATTTGTGAAAGTACTGAATAACAGTAAATATATTGTTTGCCCTTTTTAGGTTAGTACACCTGGAATGATAAAAAAAACTGACCACTGTTTGCTCCTTCCCTTAAGGTGAAGTTTACTGGCCAAAAAAAAGTTAATTAAGCTGCAAACGCTCTGCTTGGCACAGACAAAAAGCCCCACATTAACCCATGCTGGCAACCTCTGCTTGAAGAAGCAAGTAAAAAAAATAGTGACAGTGCTGATATCGGCAAGTTGGTCAATCTCCTTTAGTAATATTCATAGACATGTATAAAAACCCATCTGATACAAGGCAAGAAAAAAAACAGAAAAAAAGGTTCTTTTATCTCTCCGTCACAGTCTCACACGCAAACCAAAATGCACACAAAGACATAGACGCTGATGCAGGCAGTGGGACAAACGAGGTATTGTGGGCAGCCGTCATGTTACTGGCTGTGTCTATAAGTGTGTGAGTCAGGATCTATTTTTAGATCAGCATATAAACAGCTGACAAACTCTACCCAGATATAGACTGGCTGCTTTCTCTTCCTTGTGACAGTCGTATCAATCTCACCTGCCTTTTTTTTCTTTTTGCTGAGTCATTCACAAAACTCCATCTTTCTATCACTTTATTTCTGTCTTTGCTTTATTTTTGTCTTCTTTTTTCAGATCTCTCCCCCTTTATTAACCTGCACTTTTATAGCACTGAAGCTATTTTCAAACACCATACTTTGATGTTGAAGCATCAGATATTCATCTTTATTAACTAATGCCATTGACATATTACTAATTAACCGTTTAGCTTGATCTAAACGGAGGGATGTGCTTAACCTAAATCCCCTTCATTTCTTTAAAACCTCTGAAACTTTGCCACCTTTAGGGGTTAAGAAGAACTCATTAAGAAAAGAACTCATGTAAGAGATAAAGAAAACATGTGGTCAGTAATGATGCTACTCCCAGATGATAGATGATGTTAATTATTCTCTTTTTTGTTCGTTTACCAGATAAACATGACCCTGACTAGGACAATTAACATAAAAAAAGCTTCTTTGTATTCCGTTTCCTCCAGTCATCTCCTGTATGAAGTAACTAAATTGGATCTTAATAAAGAATTTTCCTCAAATGAGGCCAAGAAAGAGTTTGAAACGTATTTTTAGCTGCTGTTGGCTGTGGCCGTTTCAGCTGCAGTGCGTTTCCTTCTAAACCTGAGCCACAAATTTAAAAAAAAGCTTTGATTTATTTCTTTAATCAAGCTGACATGTATTTAAGACAACAGTTCAAGTCAGCAAAACAGTTTATTAAAAGGCCTGTAGATTGGTCGTTTCTGGCTGCTGATATGTGTCAGTGGCATCGACAAAAGCCAAAGAGCTGCAAATGGCTGATCCAGTTAACTTGTTATTACAGTTACTGCTGTTGGAAAGTGTATTTAAGCTCTACAGCTGGGTGTTGGAGGCTATTTTGGATGCATTTCATCAATCATTAGTAAAACTTACCATTTCAACATGATCCTGATGGAGTTTGTCACCAATCTCCCGAAGTTTGCGCCCAATTTCCACCTCCACGCTCACCCCCGCCTGCTCTTCGGGCCTCTCGCCCATCCCGACACCCTCTTCCCCTATGTCTCCCTCCTCCTCCTCCTCAATATGTATCTGTCCCCGGTCCTCCATGGGTTCAAACTGAGCAGGAAAATGTGCGCGTAATCCAGCGTTGCCTTTAACAAAAAACATCAAGAGTCCTAAAACTTTAGTAACTGTTTGAGCAGTAATACTTCAATAAAATCATTCACATTTAGCTTGACTACACAGTGAAAAGGGAAAGAAAAAAAAGCATGATCAAGCAGACTGTCTTGTTTACATTTGATGACCTCAAACACAGTTCAGCGAGGTCAAACATTCAGCATAAATGTGCAGCCATAATGGTTTCTGAAAACCAAACGGGCTTTATCAGATCTTGTAAATGGAAAAAAATCACAAGGCAGGCACTCACAGTACAAGTTAAGAGTACACAAAGAAAGAGAAGACAGAGAGCTACGGTAGGAGGAGCGTGCAAACACCTTATCACATCAACAAGGTCCTCGGTGAACTGCCACTTTTTACTGAGCTGTGCTGCTGAGTTTACTCACTCCCTCTGCCATGGCCTTCTGCACTCACACCATTATTTTTTTAAGTAATCATGTGTGCAGAATGCCCTGCTATTCTGTCTCACCTCCTTAGTGCCATCGAGCATGTTTGGAGTAAAGCCAAGAGCATGACATCCATTATTGGTGAGAATACAATGAAGGACAAAGTAATAAGAGTCAGTAGTGTTTATGTATTGATGATTTTAAACCCAGAACAACAGGCTGCTCTCACATACTGAGACTGAGTCAACTAACAAACAATGTTCTGCATCAACATTCATTAAATTAGCGTGATGTCACACTGATTTGATTAGACATAGGAAACAGCTATTAGATTAAAACTGATTAATGTATTAGTGTTGGTATGTACCTTTATTTGTCTATGTGTTATTTTATTTTAAAGAGATTTCTATTTGAAAAGTGGGGAAAAAAGAAACTGGAATACAATCATCTATCAAATTTCAGGCAGCAGCTTATTTTTAGGGTTTAATATAATGAAGATATTTGCTATACTACACAGAAAACACATAATTTCGTATGAAGTATGAGTATAAAGCCTGCATAATATGCTACTAAAGGATCTCATAGTTATATTAAAAAATCATTTATAAGCCTGTTTTGCTTTGACAATTTAAAGAAGAACTTAGTTTGTCACAAAATATAACATCAAAGAAACGCTGAAAACTACAAAATCGCATCAACGCCTTTAATCCGTTAGATCTCTGCGGACAGGCCGTGGTGAGGGACAGTTTACACCGCATAACCAATATCATGTTATGCAGCACATCCAAAAAGTGCAAATAACTTTAGTTCCCTCCCCCCTTACCGAGAAAAGGTATGCGCTGCTGCCGGGGTATGCAAGGGAGCAAGTTAATGCTGTTGTTGTTGCTCTGTGACGTGGGCATGGCAGCAGGGATGGCAGTGAGAGCCTGTCCGGTTCCGATGTGGGTGGCTTGGTCTTCGAATTTGACGTCCCTAAAGGGCGTTCCCCAGGGCTGTGTGATAGGCCGGGACATGTCCTCCTCCTCATCATCCATCCGACGCCTCAGCGGTAAAATCCCTAAAGCAGAAGAAGAAGATGAAAAAAAAAGAGGGGTGGGGGGGACAGAAGACGGAAAGTTTAGAGTGAAAGTGTTTTACTTGTATTATTATGACTAGGATTTTTGTCTTGCAGGTGATTTTGGTGATTTGTTTGAAGACCAAACAAAAAGTGTCACATATGACTGTGTTATCAGTAAGTACTCGCTACCTGGCTTACACAGTGATCTCATCCTATTTACATAAAATGGACATAAATCATTAGATACAAAATGTTACTAAAGAAGCTTATGTCATGTGCTGGGACACTAAACACAACACTGCAGGAGCAAGGACGGATTAGTAAATTAACATTTAAATACAGGTAACACAGCAAAATCCAGTTACTCGAGTATATTTTGTAAGGCAGTGATGATTAAAAAGACCAGTCCAGTTCAGAAGGACCCAGTGTGAATAAAAAAGTGCTACACAACCCTGTTGCTTCATGTTTTGCCAAGCTGTTTGTGCCAAAAGATCCTGAAAGAACTTGAATTGAACACTGTGCAACACAATATGTAGCAGTCAGGAGATTAGGTTCCCCATGCACAATGCCACTGCTCAGTATCAAGATTTGCTCTAGTTGTTCCCTAATCTTAACCACAAAGTGACTGGATAGCTGTCTGTCCTGTGTACTCAGCCATACACACACAGACACAGCTGTGGGCAGAGTGAGAGTGGAACTAAAAGTCTGGCGAGAGCGCCACGACTACGTGCAGCAACTGTTTTATGTGGGAGATAACGAGTTTCACTCCATCCTCAACTGCGCCTATTGGACACAACTGCTCCCGCGCTCTTCCTCGTTGGCCGCACGCCAAAGTAGGAACTGCTGTTATATCATTCTCTCAAGAGTGCCTGTCTTTTCTTTTTGTTGTGTAAGTGCAGACAAACAGGCAGAGTTGGCAAATGTAGTAAGTTGAAACTGGAAACACTGGTAGGGCAATTGTGTTTATGGAGCGAAACAGTGCCATATATATCTTTGTATGATGTCATATCATACGGAGCCAAAGGCAAGAACTAGGTCTTTAAAAGCAATGGAAAAAAACAAGGTTTTTGATAAATGTTGCCAATTTTAAATGTTTTTTTGTAAGTAAGCATTAATTACAACTGAATACTGCATCATTTAGTCTGTTTTCCTCAGCTATGTTTATTAATATGAGTGGCAGCAGTGTGTTTGCAACTTTGCAGCAAGTTTCACTGATACCACTTTACCCTTATGATGTGTGTCAGTGTCAATGCAAGTCCTTTCTTGAATTCCCAATGGCAGCCATCACAGGCCTGGCACGACTACTACAGTTTCAGACACATAAAAAACAAACACAGACAGGGAGGCACACAGAAAGACAACACACACACATACACAAACACACTGCCTGCGGCTACAGGGAGGCCTGGCAGCCACCAGTGATGGTCAGAGGCTCAGAGCCCCAGCAGAAAGTGGCTCCCTCTGCTGCACCATCTGTGGACGGGCTCTCTTCCATGCAAAGCTGAGCTGACACTCAGCTGCTATTTCACCTACTGCTGTAATATAACTAGTTTTCACGCGCGGAGTGATAAAAAAGAAGTCTGAACCCTAATTTTTCTATAACTGTAAGAAAATAATAGTGAGACTAGCAATGTTTTGCACGAGAATTCACATTCTTGTTATTTAAGTAAACAGTAGCAATTATGCTGCAACTTCACTAGAAGCAAAATCACAACTGTGTTGGTAAAATAAATGTTCTGTGTGGCTCGTGTTGGGTGTCGAGAGCACCATCGGAGATATTTTGCGCTTTTATCCGCCCCAGAAGCACAAAACCCGGGTAAGCTCAGCGCGTGAGCTCGCGGAGCAGAAAAGCGCGCCGTGCCACAGCATCCACAACAAACTGGCACTCGCTGCTGCTCAGTCAGAGCAAACAATTTACTGACATAACAACCACAGTTAGACCAACAGCAAGCTTAAACGCTTTCTTTTCTCTCTCCCTGTGTGTATGAAACCAGTAATAACTGATAACAGGTTTAAATTCTTCTCAAATTTGCAACTGCGTCAATAAATGAGCTGAATTTGGGCATATTTAAGCCGTTGTCTCCTCGTTATCCTAGATTGACAAGAGTTCTCCAACCTCGCGCGCCGTACAAATCTTCCTTTAAAAAGAACAGGTCTAATTAAAAGTGGATATAAACCATTACGTGGATTACTTTCAAAATTAAAGAAGTCCTTAATCTATGCTCTGTAATTCTTTTATGTCGAAATATCTGCATTCAAAGATTTATCGAAATGATAAAAGTTGCAAACCAGCAGAAAGCCGGGCAAGTTCAGCCAGTTCAGATACAAAGCGCGAGAGATGAAGAATCCCACCAGCGACTTTGTCTCGGTTTTCCGTCTGTTACGACTCCGGTTTAAACCGAGGAAATGAACAGAAACGCTCCCTGTCGCGTGCCGTGGTCCGGCGGTCATGTCTCTGTCCGGACATGCCCCCACTGCCCGCAACATTTCCCCGATAAACGCCAAACACTCGGAGCGGTGTTGCGTTTGTAAAACATGTAAAAGCGACAACTACACTCACCGCCAGGAAATGCGTTTTCCGTTGTAACCGGTGGTATCTTGACAACTTGCTGTTACCGTATTTTAAAAGGTCCGTGGTGCGCAGACTGGTATCCCTCTTCGCATTACAACCACTCGTGTATGTGTGCTGACTTGAGAGGGTTGTTTTTTTTCCCCATGTCAAAATGAGCCGTCCTTATTCTCGGATCCGCCCCTTTACAATAATGTGAAAGGAACAGGCATCGGCTCTGTTGTAATAGAAATAATAACACATTAAGGATTTTAAAAAATAGTTAATAGTTGTATTTATTTATAATTGTTCTTTTTTATATATATATTTTCTGTTTATCTTGTCTCTGAATACTGGTGAGGGAGGAAGTAAAAGATAATGGGACCAGCAAGTTACACAATGTTCTATTATGTGCTAGTTGGATTTGGATTAATTAGCTTTTCTCTAATATAGCTGATAAAGGAGAGGCTAATTAAAAACACGATTTAAAGTCATGATTATGAAAATCTACTTCTTCTAAGCCCATTTTAGGGTCATATTATGTTAATGTGCTGTACCATATCAGTGACTGATATAAAAATTTAATTACTTTACTGCGTAAATATGCACTATTTAACATCAAAATTTTAAAGTCTATTACACATTGAATCTTTTTCTACAATCTGTTTAGTAAGACTGTATTAAAAAAAACTAAACTAAAAAACAAAAATACGTGTCTGGCCCTTTAAGAAAACAGACCTCCTGGTCCAGTATAACCTGGTGACACGCTGTGAACCAATCAGATGGTTTGTTATGGTCCCGCCTTCGTGTATCTTGACACGTGGAAGGGGAAAAAACACAAACCAAGATGAGGCATGTGACTGCCTTCAGCCCTCAGCTCAGCTGATTGGGAGCTGTTGCTAGATAGTGGTTGCACCCACCCAATTGCTGAGGTGGATATACTGATTTTATTGTGTACTGTCACAGCAGCAAATAGATTCACTAACGTATTTGTCACACATTCATGGCAGTGAAATGAAGTGTGAAATCAACATTACTGTTGGATGTATGAAGCAAAATTGATTTTTGCATGCTAATCTTGCAAGCTAAAACAGCCTTTTCTAAACTGTTCTCATTTGAGAGATTTGGGGAGTTAGCATTGTTCATAAAATAGAACAAAATAAAAAAGTAATTTTATATACATACAACTTTACCAAATCATCTATATTATTCCAGACAATGTTCCGTGAATGCCTACAGTATTCATGTTAAAGAAAACTTAACATTTGGAAAATGAGAAGATACTTTAGTCTGAAGTCAAACCAGTGTTTTCAGAAGGTTTTTTATAAGCCAGTTAAAAGTCTATTTTTAAAAACTAAATGTTACAAATCACTGTTGTGGCGTTGAGTACTTTGTTAAACTGGGGTTATCTCGAAGTCTCACAATCCCATGAAAGGAGCTAAACAGAAAACATTACATTACATTCATTTAGCAGACGCTTTACTCCAAAGCGACTTACATCTGAAAAACACACTAAAACAGTAGCTCAGTTTAATTTTGCACCCATTTTTTTCTTTTTAATGTATAAAAAACCTTTGTCTAATGTTTCTTAGAGTTTTCTAAAATGCATTGTGTCATCTCATTGAGTTTTGCTGCTGCACAACAAATGTTTCCCTCTTCACCTTTGGCTTCATTTGTGGGTGACATAAAACGTATCACCAATTAGCGTGCCTGTGTGGAAAATCCTTTTGCACGCAAAAGAAAGTTATACTGCAAAATATAAGAAGATTAACCCTTTGTTAACAGATTCAGTCAGCATTGCAGGAGGTCGGATAGGGTTTTACATTTAACACATTAAGTAAGGCTTTACGTAAAACACATTTATATGCATATGCCTGTTAAAAGCTAAATCCTTTTGCCATGTCATGCTAATTCATCATTGTAACTAATATAACATAACAAAACATAGTGCAACAAAACATAACATAACGTACCGTACTATACCATAACGTTACGTAATGTAACATAACATAACATAACATAACATAACATAACATAACATAACATAACATAACATAACATAACATAACATAACATA
>JBAMHX010000025.1:10924879-10948935 GCA_037177515.1 Pseudomugil tenellus | reverse complement strand
TCCATCCATCCATCCATCCATCCATCCATCCATCCATCCATCCATCCATCCATCCATCCATCCATCCATCCATCCTTAACTGCTTCATCCAATTCAGGATTGCAGGTAGCTGGCGTCTATCCCAGCAGTAACCTTGTAAGAGGCAGGGAACACCCTGGACAGTTTTGCCGGTCCATCACAGGGCAACACATAACCAGTCACACACACATTCACTTCTAAGGACAATTTAGAATGACCAATCAACCTAACATGCATGTTTTTGGACAGTGGGAGGAAGCCGGGAAGAGAACCCATTCAAACACAGGGACAACAAGCAAACTCCACACAGCAAGGCCACCGCCCGAGCTGAGGTCTGAGCCACTAACCTTCTAGCACCTCGCAGCCGCATGGTTATCCAGATTTCTATAAAAATGTAACTGAATTGAAGTAATACCAGAATCCATTCCCAGAAAAAATAAAAATACGTAAAGTAGCTTTTGTGAATAGTTGCTCATAAGCAGACAAACAGATAAACTGGCAAAAACAAAACCTCTACCACCTTCTTGGTAGAGGGAAAAAAAGGTAGCCCCCAAACTGGAGTATATCAGTCTTGCTACAGCTTGATAAGTTTATATTAATTGGCCTACTGGGTGATGCATTTGAAAGACAAAACGGAATAATCAGTCATCAACATTTAATTGCTTTTATTCCTCCATGTTACCATGATCAATAAATAATTAGTGTTCCCAAACCATTGCTGCAAGATCCATGAATGTTAGTCACAGTCAGTAACGTCATTGTCAATAGATTCACTGCTCTACAGGATTTTTTCTTCTGGTATGCTTTTTGTTCCTTTTTTTCAACTCAGAGTTGTTAACCACATTTGTGTTGCAAATTAGCTTTTTTTGAGTTTTGGCAGCAGCATAACATGATGTGCTGTCAAATGCAAGAGATTCAGAAACCCAAACGTCATGTGTTGTGCAATCTCATCCACTCTTTTTGCAGTCTTTGTACTTTCAACTGCATTGCTTCAGCCTCTTTGAAGAGGGAAAACAGTCTTTGTGTCAGCGCCAAACTCAGAACTTGTCATCTACACTGAAACTTCCTGTGCCTCTAATGTGTCAGGCACAGTGGCAGACAACATATCCCAGCCCATTTTCGTCTGAACAATTTTTCCCAGCAAGGCAGTCAAAAAATTCTCCTGAGTTGTTTCTGACTTAATGCTGCAAGTGGAGGTGATCCGCCTCTAGATGCTGACATTTTTTTTTAAGTTCTGTGGATAATGACACAATTTGCTCTGTGGCTTTTGTCTTAATAGTACTTGACAACCAGATGCTTTGTCTTCAGATTTCACACCTCCCCACACACAACTTCATTATTGTTTGTGTACATCCACACTGTGAATGCACTTCCACAGCCCAATTTTTAGCATTTCCATCCTTGTGCCACTTAATTGCCGGTCTAAATCCATCTTTTAAGAGGCTGTTTTTTTTTACATAAACAGTTGTGAAATTATGTGTCAGAGTTGCCAAGTTTTCACAGGTTACTGGAAAGCTCTGCCCCCTCTGTCTCCCTTTTCTTCTGCCTTTTCTGTCAACACCTCTTGATTTCAGCCACAGGTACAGCAGCAGGGGCTCAGTGAATAATTTCAGCTCTCCCTGGGTTCATCCAAAGGTAACACATTTGAAGCCCGAAACCACCCGAGGGAACCACTTCCTACACAATTATGTGTATTCTAACACCACTTTCATGTGACAAATTAAACGTAATCCTATATATAAGAAATACCAAGCATGTTTTGGAAGTGTTGTATGGAAATAAATCGTTTCATTTTGCCTTTTAGTCTGTCTTCACGCTTCCATCTGCAAGGACAAGTTGTGGTTGAAATGAAGACAATGATTACTGAGCAACAGCAAGAGGTACGGATGGAAAACAAACCATTTGTCAGACAGCGCGACAGCACGATTACATCCACGCAACATTCAAAACAACTTCTTGTCCCAGTTTGCAGGTGTTCTTACACAGGTGTATATCTTTGGATTATTGGACTTTTAGGCTTATTGTGTCACTGAATGGATCATAAACAAAATGCACTTGGCTACATTATTTATCTGGGAGGAGTTAGTCAGAGACAGCTGGACTTGTTTGGTCCTGCAGACTCTTCCAACACTAATCCACACTTTTCAACAGTTCATTAGATAGACCTGAGCACAAGTTCAAATGGGGACCTGCTTGTAGAGACTGAATGATTAAGAGCTATTTTTTAAACTCCTCCTGGTCCAAGTTTATAAATGTACACTATGTCCCTCTTTGACGTCTTTTCTATCGGTACCTGGCAACATTTTCAATGCTGGGTCACCGATGGGTTTTCAACTGCACCTCTACTTATCTGCTCAAAGGTCTAAAAATGTGAAAAAATGCATATTGGCTACATTGTTTACTTGGATATAAAGAAAAAAATCCACAAATTTGGAAATGAAATACAAACATCCATTAAGTCACAGCAGCCAGATTTAATAAGAAAGCTCCAAGATTTTTGTCTAGATTTTTCATTTATGAACAAAGTTTCAATATTTTATTAAAATTTTATATGTATGTAATCAAAGGATATGTAGCATATAGTGATTCAGTTTCAACACAACACATTTGTGCCCCCTCGTTATTCATTCAGCTGAATGAATAACGACAGATCTTGAAAAGATGATGGATCCATTTCATTTGAATCGGGTGTGCTGGACCAGAGATAAATGGAAAAATTCCAAGATTCTGGCATTCGAGGACCAGAGCATAGATATATCAACATATTAACATCATGCTTTATCCAAACTGAGATTTATATTTATTTACACCATCATCTAATCAGAAAGTTACAAAACTTCTTCAGAAAAGTGGTATTGGCTGAAAAGGAGCAAAACAAGCAAACAAAACTTGTTGTCTTGAATTGTCTGGGTCTTGAACTCTTACACCATGGTTTAAAGTGTTGCAACTAATCACACCACCCACCCTTGTCTTTATAAATGCTGAAGCTCATATGAGTGATATTTTTTCTTAAATCACTGGTACAGTTATGAGAACAACCCTATTTGGTTGTTTTGGCTGCTGAGGCTCTTTGGACAGAAATGCAACACTATGTTATAAGAAGGCAGCTGTTTGTCGGCTTCTTCTTCACTTGTGGCTGCTGCGGTGGATGACGTCTGCTTCCCTGTTATCTGGTTACTGGTCAATGAAACATAATGCTGTCCAGCAACTTAAAATGTCAAGTCCAGCTCCGCCTTCGCCCATCTTTTTTGTTTAGTTACTGATAATTTTGTCTGGCAGATGAACACAATCGTTAACTAGTAGAATAACTACTTTTTGTTTTTACTTGAGAATAAACTGTTGAGGTCCTTAACCAAATTTGTTTTGAACGAAACGCACCGATCTGTAAAATGGCTGTGAGTGACTGATGCTCTGCTCCCAAAACTGATTCCTATTGGTTGTAAAACAGTTGCGACTTTCTCAGTTTGGCTAAAAGTTAGAATTATGACAGACTTGCAAAAGCCTGTTGTTGCACAGAAAGATGTACAACTTTCGTAAAAAAAAAAAAAGCTAACACGTAGGTTGTGTTAATACTGAAATGTTGCCGCAGCTATTCTTTCCAATATCAGACTGCTTGTCACCCGACATTGTTCACTTTCAGTGCAGAATGTTTGGCAACCATTATGCGGTTAGGCTGAAAGCAAAGGTCAGAAAGGTCATCATGGAGGATGGGTAAGGAGGTGGTTAGCAAATGAAAGCACACATATAAAGGTGTTAGCATTTTAGATAAAAGAAAGAAAATAAAAAGATTTGCCATGATGTGTAATATTTCAAAATCTTATGCATGGGAAATTTTTTTGCTCAAAATCACCAATTAACATACTATTCACAAACCAAAACAGAATCATGATCATGATGACTCATGATCCTGAAGTGCATATTAAAGTAATTCATGTACATTTATTATGAATGTGAGAAAACCAAAGTTTATTTTTTGAAGATACTAAATCTTTTATTAATTTGTTTTGTTTTTTCAGAAAGAATTGTGGTTGCACAGTGGTTGCCTGCCCATTCGCTTCCTCCTCTCCACTTTGCACTCCACTATTTCTTGCAAACTCGGTGTGCACTCAAGTGTTAATAATGGGATTTTGGGAGGCCAGTGTCAGATGTGATGAGCTGCTTCTCAGTGTTCACTGTGGGGGTTTACGATGGGAGGGGGAGATAACATGTAGGTGAAAGATATGTCTGAGTTTCTGCTTAAGGGTGGAGGGAGTCTAAGCTCTGCCAAACAATTAATCTTGTTACTTCTCACTATTGGCATGTCTGACAAAAGATCATGTACCTCTGTACAAGCTGTGCATCAGCATACTTCTGCCGCTCTTCATCTCAGCTTTTATGCACATCCTCTTCAGAGTTGTCCCAGAATTTTCAAAATGCTTGATTGGCTACTAAAGTGTTGGTAGGTAGGTGCTGTGAGATAGATTAAAAAAAGAAAGCAATGATAAATCATTGAAGGAAGAGACATGGATGGAAATAGAGTTGGAGTTGCTCTTGTTTCTACGGTAACTGTCGATGGGGAGGTACCAGGGATGAAAGTAGAAAGAAAACAAACCTCCCCACTCCGATGGCAACAGCACAGCAATTGGTTCTCGTTTCCTGCGAGGACAGGAAGAAAAAAAAACATAACAAGGTCCCCTAGTAGCCCAGGAGACACAGTTCGATGTTGCATCAGAAAGCAAGAGGCAGGGCAAAATGAACACGCGCTCAGACATGCACACTTGACTTGTACATGCACACACACACACAATCACATGCTCCACTTCACTCCGCAGTCGCCCCTCCCGCTCATGTGCTCTCCCACTCTCCCGCCAAAACAGCTACAGCACGTGAAACCTGCCTAGAAACGAAGAGGAAACTTCCGCCTTGCTCTGATTGGCTGAGTTCCCTAGCAACCGCGTATGTCTAACCAGCCAGTCAGCCGCGTTGTGAGAGGCACACTGACCCAATGAAACACATTATTCAGGGCGCGGGCAGGCACAGTGACCTGGTAACAGTCAGGAGAAGAAGTCAGGGAGACGCTGAAGGAGGAAAAGAAAAGCTGCCTGTGATTGGCCCACACATTTTCGCTTTGTCCTGATTGGTTTGATGCTCCCCTCTTTGCAGTCATTCATAAATTTCTCTGCCTGCATCAGCATTAGCTCCTCTATTTCCTCCACTCTCAGCCACTTTGTTCAACTTCCAGAGTGGCCACCCTGCCCTCAAGGAAATCCACTGCCGAAGGTCAAAGTAAAACGCTGTGATACTGGAATGGGATTGGTTGAGACAAGCAGGAGCAGAACAAGATCCTAGTAACAAGTCTACCTCATGTTTAGTCCCGGATTAAAGCTTGTGAGGAACAGCTTGTTTAACAACACAAGTGCTCCTACTGTTGTGTTGTTTTTGTCTCGTTTGCGATGGACAAGGGCCAGCCGGAGGAAGACATGATCATTTCACTTACTGCAGACTTTATGACAAGCTGCCCTGAGCAAGCTGCAAGACACAAATTAGCAGAGGAGCTAGTTTGTTTTAGAAAACTTTGCTGTTCAAGGCAGCCTGGATGAGGTTTGCAAAACCTTTTTAAGCATTCCAAACTGCTTGTCCCAGTAGTGTGGGGAATTAATGTCAATACCCCCCAGGATCAGGAGTTCACATTGAATAGTTAATGAGATGTGGGAGAGGAGGAATGGAATGGTTCTGCGAATGGAGCATGCCATGCATACAGCCTAATTTAACATAACTGCAGGCAAATATTCATTCAGGCAGGAACATTATACTGAAATGATTAGTAAAAACAACATTACCATTCAGCAGAGAAATTGCTCTCAGCTTTCTTAACAAATTATTTTCAGGGGTGCTACATAAACAATCTACAAAAGAGACTACATTCCTCTTTAACTTTCAGTAATAAGTACCCCAATTTGTTGTTTATGCACACATTATTTGATTTAAAATGTTATTTGAGCTCATAATAAGTGATTTCAAGCTCTTTAGCAACAATACAATAAACACAATTCAGTGTAAAATGTGTTTTTGAGATAAGTGACATATTGCAAAATCAGTCACCACATGTCATAAAAGAAGTCATGGTAGGCATGAACTGTTCTCCTGTAAGAGATGATGTCAGAGGTTCTGCTGCGCTTAAATGCACCCCCTTGACAGTTCGCCTGGTGCACATGGTTCCAGCTACTGCAATTTGACACGACAGCTCTGCAATACAAGCAGCCGTAACAGGAAGATGGGAAGTTTCTGGTGAGTTATGGGTCGGATGCTGAGCTGAACACAAGCAAATTTTGACACATCCAACAGAGTAAATTGACATTTTCACCTAAACTTGCTCTCCTTTTATCTTTTATCTGTTTCCACATACTGTATTTTTTATTTGAACAGAAAGCAAAGTGGAAAATATGAAACACCAGTACTGTAATACTAGTGTTTATGTCTTTTTCTATGCACCATAGTTTACAGTTGGTCTCTGACTCCCCCTTCCCAATTACGTCATGCAGGTTGTGAACATAGACGAGTTGTGAAAGACAACCTAGTCAGTGGCAATAATGTGTCATTAGCATTGTCATAGCAAGGTTTTGTAATCCTATGACTTACCACAAACACAAATAAACCAAACACGCTACATTTTGTTTGTTTTAAAACTCCCGCTGGTTGCCTAGAGACCTTTTTGTATAAAACAGATATAACATAAATCCCAGAGATGATTGAAATCATTTTATAGAAGGTTTCCCATTGTTTTTATGGATGTTTACTGCAGGCTTTAGGATGGTTTTGTTCAACAAATCACATCTATGCTAAAAAATAAAATGTGCAACAGAGAAAGGAGATTTGAATAGATACCATCTATAAAAGAAATATATGTAGGTAAATATGAATAAGTAAACATCTGTGTCTATTTGGCAGTGCAAACATAACAATTAATAACTTTACTTCCCTGTTTGTAAATTCTGCAGCTCAGTAACTACACATTGGATATCAGTCACTGATTTTACAAAGGTAATTCCAAAATTTAAACATGTTACTTCTGGTGTAAAAATGGTATCAGTGTGTATGATATCTGCGGCATGTAAACAAGAAGCTGCAGCTACTTCTCATTTTTCATTTCCATACTGAAAGTACGATCTTTAAGCAAGACATGGTTACAGTCACTGAAAGAGGCACATCAAATGTACCATTAAGTGAGGCGAGGAGTTTGCCTGTGCTCATGGATCTGGTAACCTGTTCTTGTGGAAAATATATAGTTATTGGAATCCAAATCATGTAATTATGTAATTAACATACAGTTGTGTAACATTGTGTTACATTTCTCTGCATTAAGAAAATAAACTTGTTCTTATTTATGCAAAAGGATATCGCCCCTCCATATTTTGCATTTCCTTAAAGTATCATTTGTACATGTCCTCAAAAGTTAACACTACTCATTCACAAGCTGCAATGTTTGCAGAACCATTAGGGGCTGTTTAGAGTTCAATTTCACCAGACATAAAGTCAAAGGTTCAACCACATTAAAAAAAAAAAAAAGATGGAACGCTCTCACGCAGGACACGACATGCATGTTTTAGAGGTATTATATATCATTTAAAATATAGCTGCTGTTGTTTTGTTCACTTTGCTGATATCTAAAAATCTATGAAGGACTAATCTTTTCTATCAAGATGAGGGTCGTGACAGGATCAGTCTTGTGTGTGCAAGCTTTGCATTTGTGTTTGCAGCAAGTTGTTTTGGACTAATCATCATCCTAAGATGTGACAATCAGTAGCAGCAGGTACCAAAGTGATTAATGATGCTTATAATACCAGTTCTGCCAGATTTCAAGAGTATGCCTTTAATGAAGAAGGAGAGCAAGCAAATGGTGACACTTGAGATTTCTCCTAATAAAGATGTTCTTGCATTTCTTATCTTAGCAATACTTTGATTTGAACTGGTTCCAGTCCACTGGCTTAAGAGACAGATGGTGCAACCAATACAACATTGACAGCAGTTTTCTAGATGGTTCAATGCAACATATATTAGGTTGCAGTACAGTATAATGAAGTTAAATATACTTAATCGTTGTAGTACAAATATATGTAGAAAAGGAAGCAACTTCGTTGATTTGTCAGCATTTGTAAATTGTAACAAATTCGAGCAAATGTCTGTTTGTTACAGTTTTTTAAATAAAGGACAAAAGTGTGTGTTAATCTTCTCAACTTATGCTCAATAAGGAAATAAATTCATGTACAATAAAAATAATAAACTATTCTTTATACAATAGCTTATAATAAAGAGTAAATGGTCACATTGTAAGACGTTTTTGAGCATTTCCTGCTTTTTGACTTTTTTTTCCCTTGTGTTTCTGCAAATGCATTTAATTCAGTCAGTACACACACTGTGTTGTATATAATAAAAGCTGACTTTGCTTTGGGTTACTGTTAACCTGGAGAGTCAGAAATGTCTTTCAATAGATATTTCAGTCAGATTTTGTATGTGTTTGTATATCATATACTTTTAATCCAAATTAGTATGGCATGTTAGCAAAACATGGACATATACTTCTTATAGATGAAGTGTACTAATCTTGTCGCAGGAAACATCAGAAATCCTCACATTTGAACTTCAGAGTTTAGATTTTTTGTAAGTATCTCAAAAAACGCTGAAACCACTGCTCCAACAATGCCATAATGAATGCGGAGACCTAAACCTAACTTCATAAAGACTGGCAAGATTACCCTGTTTCTTTGCCAAGGCCTCATTAATGTCAGAGGGGATGACTTCAAGACAAACAATCCTTCTGGGTCTGTCCAAATGGCCTGCAGCATTGATGACTCACCTGATTTAAAGTCGTTTAAGAGATTGTAAATCCTCCTTTTCAATATGAGTCTCCCATCTTTCACGAAGAAGCCAATACGTGTCATGATTTTTAGGGTTTTATGTTTTGCATTACATCATCCCCTGCAGCTATGTGGATTTACATATACGATGCTAAGGATCGGTAGTGCATCACGCTCATCCGTGAAATGACCCATTCAACTTTTTTTGTTTGGCCCATAAAAGATCTTCTTTGCTGTCTGTGTGAAGCTAACTGGATACAGCAGAGCATCAACCCATGCTTCACAGCTAGGAGGAATAATTCCAGGAAATAAAATATAAAGGCATTGTCTCCATGAAAACACAGTGCATTCAGCATTTTAAGCACCTCAATGCCTCCGGAAAAGACTGGCAAGGAGAGCGGAAAATATAAAAGAGAGATGAGTATGTGAATAGACTCAAAAATCCTTTTCCCCCCTTTAAACACACACTCACACTGATCAGGATGAAGTATTTTCATTCAAATAATTACTTCAGCAGGAAATGCCATAGATCAGATATTCATTCATATTAAAAGTATTCCCCTATGTTTGATTATTAATCATTCAGCTTTTTTGCAGCTTTTTTTGCAGCTTTTTTAGCAGCTTTTTTGTTATAATCTTGACACACCGCTGGTATTAATGTTAAATTAAAAACAGAACATACTTCACATGAAAAGAGAATATCAAATTATACCAATACCTGGAATTTTTTTGAGTTAATTGCTCTTCATTAATTCATTTAGCTCTGACCTACATAGCAATTTATTTTTTTCCCAGATCAATTACTAACCAAATCAATTATCTCTTCTTGTAATCGAAAGCATTAACGATCAGCTAGATTTTCAGATCATTGCCTCTCTGATGTGGTTTAAGGGGTATAGCAACCCAAATCAATTGAGCAGATCCTTTTCTTTGAAATCTATCACACTTGTGCAGCGTCCCGGGCAGTCGTGGTGTATCTCAGGGGGTCCGGAGCTCTGAAGGATCTCCACTGATTAATATTGCCTGGAGCTCTGACAGCCGTCCTCTGATCTGCCAGTGCCTCTGAAGATCTAAGAACAGACTTAGCCCATACCGTCGGGGGGCAAAGCACTCCTAACATTAAACAGTGGCACTTGAGAGAGCCACACTGACACACAACATGAACCCTGATTTCCACAACCTGCTTGAAAATAATGGAGAACACCAAGAAAGAAAATGAGACAAACCGAGTGCAGCCAAATCAGCCCTGTTAGCATGTTCTGAATCGTTTTAAAGCTGTCTTAATTAGACAGCCGTCTAAGCAGAAGCTCAGTCAGTGCATAGCAGAGTCACAATGCAAAGCATTTTAACCAACACCCACCGTGTTTCACACTTCAGATGTTATAATATGTTAAATGCAAATGTGTACCCTCAGTAGGAGCTTTACTGAAATTTGTCAATCAGTGTTAAGAAATGATCCAGTTACCCCACAGGAATTTTATGCTTGCAAAATTCCATTTTCTGGTCAATTTAGAGTAAAGGAGGCTGCATGACTGAGCTGCAAATGAATTTTTAGTGTCTTTGCACTGGTTTCCTTCCTCATTTCCCCGAGGCTTTGTTTGACTGAGCCTTGCACAGATTTTAGTCAATGCTATATGTGACACATGGGCAACAGATGTTAGCAGTCTCTGTGCCAAGACGGCTTTGGCGTTGCACTGGCATTATTTCAACAGATGTGGATCCATTTCAGGTAACGTTTGGCAAACACACCTGTGGCGAGGACCGCCTGCTTTTGATGGCCGACAGCACACATTAGAAACTGACAGTTCATATAAATAGCTGTTATTTAGGATAAGTAAATTTAGCTATGTTAGCAGTTCAGTTTAACTGTGCAGTGTGCCAATATGAATTGCTTTCTTTTGGAAGTCTTTCCCAAAAACAGCTCCTTTGCAGTTATTCTTAGTTAAAATAAGGATCTAAATAAATAAGGACCAAAATAGCAGCCTTAGTAGACACAATACAATGAAACCAATTTGTCAACCCACAGATCAAATGTGATGAAGACACATGCAGACACATATATATATGACTCTATGGACCTCAGCACCGTCCTTATGTTGGAGCAAAGACATGATTTTAGTCTATTCTACAGTGATTTAGCAGACGCTTTTATCCAAAGCAACTTACATTTGGGACATAAGGTTCAGTGTCTTGCCCAAGGACACTTCAGCACATAGTCAAGGGAAGCCTGGAATCGAACCCCCAATGTTCAGGTTGAAAGACGACTGCTCTTACCTCATGAGCTACAGCTGCCCCTGAATGGTCTTAATGATGATGGTCTGAATATGTTTGTCAGTTCTACAGTAACCTTTTTGTCAGTTAGGCAATATGTGAAATGAACCTGTCTGTAGAATTTTATTTGTTTTATTTGATTTTTTTTTATCTCCCAAATCCCCCATAAAACCATATAAAAATATATGTGTCACTAGTAAAGCAGGGAACAATTCAAATGCAGATTCTGCTTTGTATGAGGAGGATGGCTTGAGTAATTTTAAAGGGTTTGGTCAGATCCACGTTTTTGTTTGTTTTATTGGGTTTGGTGGATGAAAAAGGAGCAAATGTGTCTAGGTTAGGGTTTTCTTTTAAATTAGTGGCTTTCCTCATTTTAATATATTTCCTTTTATTTCCATATATTATCTATATAGACATTCATTTTATTCCTTCTCTGTTGCTAAGTTTCCTTCATACCTCTTTGATTAGCTCACTTTCCTACTCTTGTAATCCAAAGACATCAGTCATTACTCACTCTAAATATATATTACCTGCTTTCTCTTGTTTCCTATCAGGTTGTCTTTGTTCCTTATAGCTATAATCCAGCGTGTCAGTTTTAGAGTGTGTGACCTCCCTTTATTACCTGTTTTTGTATTTTGTCAGTAATTTGACTGCTTGATCCCTTTTGAATCTTCCTTTGTTTTTAGACCCTGCATTTGCCAATTTTTTTCAAGGATTGCCTCCATGACTGCTTAGCTGGTGTTGATGTCTGTCTTTGTCATAAACGTACCAGTTTACTTTTACCTACTAAGTGTATGCCAGGATTTGGATTTTTATTCTGGGACTCATGCCACAAAATAGGATCACTTCCCATGGAAAGGGTCATCTGTCAGAGCCACAACACCTTTCTGTTCTGATTATGATCTAAGCGACTGCAGGGGCTTTTATCATACATGCATTTCCTTAAGATTGCTGTTTTAAAACATGGGGGCCCGACAGTATACAAGGTCACAAAATGATGAAAATATTGAGCGTCTTCATTTATATTTGCTCTTGGTGTCCATGTATGCTTTATCAGCTCTCACTCAAAAAAGACTGATAAGCTTAAACACACAACAATATCAGCTCCTTTCTGGAGATAATGATCCACTTCAAGATGACACCTTAACTGTTAACAAAGACATAGCAATAGCTTCAGAATGATTATATGTTGATCACTGATTGCACCTCTAATGTGAGAGAAAGTTCAGAATTCTTGGTGTGAGATGTCTTACCCATCTTGTATTTACTTTCCTTGGTTTTAATTGAACCCTCAGATTAAAAAAAATAGTCCATATTCTCAAATTATCTTAATATGATTATTGTCTTTTTGTAAACTCTGATTAGAAGGAGACACACTGAATCCGCCTAAAAATTATACAAACTGATACACATAACTGAAGATTGAAATGCTGATCCAAGTTATTAAACTGAAATCTCTGATTGTGTGTTTATTTTGTGTGTGTCTAGTGACTGTTGGTCTTATTGCTTAAAACCACCCATGTCAAACTAGATGAAAGGCCAGCATTATGTCTCAGGAAGATTATAAAAATCATAAACTTTTGTTACAATGTATCCATAACCCAAATGTATAAAAGCATTAGATCATTTTTTCAAAAGATTGAACACTAGTGTTAAAAAAATTGAGCATGAAATATCACAATTTAATGAGCTGTTCTGGGGATTTTCAAGAAATGGTTTTAAATATTTAAAAACCTGTTTCCTTGGCACAGATAGTTAATTGTGAGGTGTCTTCTCTGCCTTTCTAATGTGAAAATGTACCAGGTAAATTGCAGTAATGGCTGGAGATGGTTCATTCTACTCCGAGCGCTTCAGTGTGGATCAAACGACCATCATCCAGGCAGTGCATACACTCTTCGACAACATTGTGACAGACATGCCTTAAAGTGAGGAGTTCACAAAGGCGAATGTGTCTCTGACTACATGAGAGAGGATGAGCAGACTCTGACATAGTGGAAGTGAGCTGCAGCTGCAGGTCCATATGTAGCTGGAAATCACAGTCAGGCTCCTCATTTTCCCCAAGCAAGCGTCCCAGGGGAGGCGGGAATTGACGTGCCATTAAAGAGGCTTTAAAGAGAGGCTACTGTCAGCATGATTGCTTCTGCTTTTTACAGTAGTAGTAAAGAAGAGGAAGTACTGTACAGACGTGGGTGGAATTAGGACAGAAATACATATCTGTGTCTTGAGTGAGGAAAGTAGAATTGTAGTTGAATAAAAAACTGTGTTGAAGGAGTTCAAGGTTTTTCCTCATGCAACAACATGCACAAAAAAACATAAAGCAAGGAGGCAGTTACCTAAAACTTTGCAAATATTTTTAATTGAAAAGATGTAGCTCCATGCTAATGTATAAGTTAATATAAGAGATGAACCCAAATTCAGCAGATATATTTTAAAACAAACTCTGTTGGATAATCCAAGCAAAACAAAACCCCACAGTGATATCATGTGTCCATTCAACAGATGGTAAGAGGTCTAAGAGACTCTGCAGAGGAGGTGAACTCATTTCCTGTGCCAACATCTACAGAAGTAGATTCGGAGCATGACGGCCTCAACTTTGTTGTCAACATTACAAAAGACCTTAAACATTTGGTGAAATCACAGCATCTAACTCTACTAGACACTGTTTCAAATTTAGACATTGTGCCGACATAAAAGGGGTCTTTAAAAAAAACATGTGTGGATGCTGAAGCATCACGAATATATTTTCTGCTCATCATTAGATTAATATCCACACTTTTCTTTCTTTTATAAGCTACAACTTTTATCACCATGGCAGTTCAGGTCACAGCAATCACTGATGAATGATGTCAGTTGGATTTCCACTGGCAGCTTTGTGCTGCATTTCGTACACACCTCCCTGCATGCACCACCATCATGGCTGCTAGCACAACTGCTAAAGGATCAAAGGAGTCATGTAAACAACACATGAAAAGGAGCCGTGTTACGGATGACACCATCACTTAATTAAACAGAGTCTTGCTTTTTTCCTGATAAGCTGCTGAGGAGCCAGATGATCCCTGCTGCTGCATTTTCTTATAGAGTGAGCCCATGTTTGCTGTGGGTGACAGCACAGTGGACAGTCACCCACAGTTTAAACTAAAAAAAACTATTTGCAGTTGTTCACACAAAAAAATGGATTGTCTAACTGTATTTATTGTCCTGAAATTTTTAATCATTTGCATCTGGATTAATTATTGATACATTTTTACCACACAACCTTTCATGTCAATAAAATATTCTCATGTTTACAGCAGAACTGAAATAATTATAGTCTATGACTAGCATTTGCCCACGCCCATTATTTCCATGGCATGTCATCATAATCCCACTGGTCACCCAGTTAGATTGCCTCTTTGGTTTAAAACATCTGGGAATTGAATCTTTATTTATCCAAATTCTTATAAATAAAACCACTTTTTCTTTTTTTAAGCATTTCCACATTTTTTCCTTTACAAGAGTTAAAGGTACGTTTATTTGTATAGCACCTTTCATGTGGAAAGACCACCCCAGTGCTCTAACTCTCTTCATTTTCTTAAAAAATATATGTTGTCAGAATATTACTCATGACTTTAAAGTCCTCACTTTGATTTAGCTCACAGGAAATGTTTACTCAGTTGAAAATAGAAAGTCAAAAGTTTACCCCCTCATTTCGTTGGGCAGTCGGGACTTCAGGATACCAAGACAGGCAAACAATGACATCAGGATCACCTCCCACGCACACATATTAGCAGACTCCACTCCTGTGGTGAATGAGCCATTGACATGTCAGGATTAAATGATGTCATCTCCTAAACTGCTCTTCAGTGGCCTCCCCAAGGGACCTTTCTGACCCTTCAAGAGCCACCTGCAGTTCATAAACACCCCCAAGTGCACGGATCTAGGGGGGATTTCACAGGAAAGGCCACAACCCAGATGGCAAACATTGGGTGTCAGTCATCCAAATGGCCCAAACCAGTACATCACAGCATTCTTATTTCATGTAGTCAGCATGGTTAGGGAAAATCCACCTCAGGAATGTTGGAAACTTCATTGTCCAAAACCAGTTGGGTCACTGAGCATGAGACCTTTTAATGCCTGGTGATTTTATGGCTTTGCACTTTCTCTACTCAAATATACAGATCACTTTACTTATGAGTCATTAAGAGAAATGCATGAACTATTTATATATGACAACCTACTTAAAATTATGGTAGTGACAAATGAGTTAGTGCAACTGAAATTGAAAAAAGATCTTAACTCAGATTCTGCTTGGGTTTTTTAATCAGTGAGTTCAACTACAGAAAAATGCGTTTCAGAAGAGAGATATTAGCTACACAGAAAAAAAAACTTTAGTGCACATTCATTACCATGATACAACCTGTAGTTGTTTACCTTAGCATTAGTCCTTGAAACTTGGAATACAATGAGCATGACATTGTTCAAAGGCACCTCAGCTGACCTGCCAAGAAATTTGAAACTCATTAACGAACATAAAACAATATGCTAGGCACATGGTCATTTCGCAGGAGTTGTGCAACATCCTTTTCTATTTTGGAGCAGTGACATTAAACACAAGTTTCATCAGGTGAATGTAGTCACATACATGAAAAAGTAGGTTGTAAATGATGCACAAAAACTGCTCATTTCAGGAAAATGAATGCTAATCTACCTGCTACATGCTTACTTAGCTCACCTTTTGCCTGCATGTCTAATAGTAAGCAAATCAATTTGACAATTACACAAAATATATACTACAATGCACGCAGAATTACAGAATGAATGCCTTTTAAAATGCATTGGATTGAATAATTGTGCATCACGAAATCTTAATTTTGTGTACACATGCACAGCTGTCTATTGCTGTAACGGCTTTTTAGAGTGAATGAGTTACTGCAAAAAAACAGCATGTCAGATCCTCTTGTTACGTATTGATGTTTAAAACACCTCAAAAGTGACACATTTATAGCTGCTCAATATCCATCCATCCATTTCCTTAACCGCTTCATCCAATCCAGGGTCGCGTTAGCTGGGAGCCTGTCCCAGTGAGAGGTAGGGTACAACCTGAATAGCACACCAGTGGCTGCTCAATATAATAATCAAAAATAAAAACACTGATTTAAAAGATGCCATTTGAGCCCCAACCAAGCCGTCATCCCTATGTCACAGACAGGATTTTGATCAATGATGGTTTTTGCATGTCCTCTGTTCTTTTTCCACTCATAAATAAAGATTTAAATGCAATAAAAACTACTTGATATAAAGTTTTTGGTTGGCAGTATCATATAAAATTACTATAAAGTAGTTTTTTTCAGTTAATGAATGAATAAATAGTTAAATAAATTATTTATATATTACCCACTATTCACTAACTTTAAGTGCAGGATAGTGTTTTGAGTCAGGTTCTTCTGTGACACCTCAGGCGATGGAGAGTATTTTCACAACTTAATTAGCATGTCTACTACCCTTTCAATGTGTTGAAAGTGTGTTGCAAACAGCCCAGGGGTGATAGAAGCAGGCCCACTCGTGTACCGACATTGATGCGCGGTTAATGAGTTCATCAGCCTGTCAGTGCTGCATCCTGGGAGACCCTCTGCACATGATTACCAGTATGACTGTTCAAGGTTTGGAAATGCCATCTGTCATTACATCTTGAATGTGTATTTACTAAACAGGGATTTGAGATAATTCGGGTGTGAATGCACCTGTTTTGTTGCATTGGTAAATTGAAGTAACCTGCCATCACATGTCACACCACTCTCATTTCCTTAATGTTCCGCACAAGTAAGAAATTTGCTTGTGTGTAATAGTCCCTGAGGATCAGTCTGTAAATGTCAGGAGCTTTTAGAATATGAATGGTGTAAAACTCATACTTTAAAAGTACATGCTCGAGAAAATGAAGGTGCAAAATCTGCATTCATGCTTCAATCAGATGAGGCAATCAAAGCGAAAATGATATATGATGTTAAGTTTGCATTTCAGGATTGAAAGAGGATCCCTGGATAGACACAGTGAGGTGGAACTGCATGATTAAAAAAGCCTAGCTGCATATCAACAACCTCTTTAAGGCACTTTGTGCTGGATAGTTTTGACTCTCAGGCTGTCAGCAGCTACAAAAAGCAATTTCCTTTCATTCGTTGTAGCCTAAATATTTACATCATGTTTTCTTTGCTTCACAATTAAAAGCAGCAAATTGGAAGTGTCTCATCAGCTGACACAACAAAGATCATATTCCACATCCTCATTCAGCTGCCTTCTCTCATCCTGCTCCATGTAAAGATGTACTTCTCTCCATAAAGGTGAAATCAGATGACACAAAGAGTCTATGCGAGGGCGGCTGTCTTTGATTTGGCAAGCGGGATTGTAACAAGCACACTTTAATTTTCTTTTAACCACATATAATAACTGTATTCTTTGTTGTTAAACAAGCTAATCTTTTACCCTTATTATTAGTGTAAACATATGTATTACTATGAGCAATAAATTCAACATCACTGTAGCATACTTTTAAAAAATATGCTAATAATCAGGCAGTTATTCCGCAGGATGAGAAAAATAAGGTGTTATAATTTAAGAGTGGTGAGGTTTTTTTTTTTTTTTTTTTTTTTTGTATTCATACTCTGCACACATTTGTGGTCAGTTGTTCTCTCTACAGTTGTAACACGTGCCCTGGCTTCTGGATGACTTCCTCTAGGTGTGAAAGGAAGCTCTCTATGCCCCGTGATTCAAGTGTGTGACATACAAAAAGCAATCATATGATAAGACGGACGCTTATGGCTTCAGAAAGCTCTTTTTGCCCAGATACAGCCTGAGTGTGCATGTGTGTGTATATGTGTGTGTGTGGCGGTGTGGGTGGGGGGTGGGAACTTGTTTACAGCTCACACAGGCTGCTTTGAGTCCTCTCAACAAGGGAAGAAAGACAACGTAGCAGAACTTGGTAGAGTGAAAGTGCAGTGTACTGTCGGTGAGTTTTCAAGGATAAAAATACAGGCGGTGAGCAGCCTTCCAGCTCAGCAGTGAGACTAGAGGTACAACAGCCTCCAGGCTGTTGAAGCATCATTTATCTGTGGCAATCACCCCGATGTGCTGAAATAGGTTAACTATATTCTATAAAATGTAAATAACCCACAAGTCATTGCATTAAACTTTCTGGAAAGCAAAAGTTGACTTTTTTATTTATATCACTGAGAATAAGGTTTAGGTTTCATGGTTTTCTTTCAGAGTTTACTTTGAATAAAAAGCTCTCCCTCTGCAACCACCTTGTTTTCAGCCGGCAGGGCTGCTAAAATCAGTTAAGCCTCAATTGCTGACTGTAACACATAGCATTATGCATTTCTGGAGAAAGAAACAGGGTGTGCGTGAAGCCAGCAAACCTTAAATGAGCAGATCCTGAGGGTGAGGAGCTGAGCGATCGACTCGCTGCCAACCGGCCCTACAGCCTGGCAGCTCTCTGCTTGATTGGTCTCAGTGGGAAACTGCGATGAAGGGCAGAAATCCCATCTACATACTCCTGCGTGCGCACAGCCGGCCATACACATGCTGGCATTTTTAATGATGTACACAAATGCTCTCATAACATAAAGCTCAACTCATACTAAGGCTGAGAAATTAAAGAAGGCTCTTACATGTCTACTGCCATGCACACACTCCCACATAATAAAACACCCACATTCAAACACATGACACCCACCCACACATCTCAGCATGGGGGGCTGGGTTCACATTGCCTGTGTGCCTATTCAAAAGCTAATTCTCCTCCTGCGTTGGGATTCAAAGAGCTCGGACAGCCACCTGCACTGAGAATGAGGAGGGAAGGGAGGGAAGAGAACAGGAGAGGAGAGAAAGGGGGGAGGAAGAGAAGGAGGAGGGAGCAATGGAAGAATGACATCACCTTCCCTGAAATGTCACCATTATCTCAGGCTTCAGCTTAGCTGTCTGGAGAGGTGACATCATCCTCTCTTTGCCCCTCCCTCACATGTTCTCTCCAAGGCGGTCCAGTGAGGGAGTGTGGTTGTTTGCCTGCATGAAGGCGTGTGCACAGGAAAACATTTTCGAGAGAGATACAAGCAGAAATGGATGTTTGTCTGTGATTATCTTTCACACCTTCATCACTGAGGAAAAACAAAACCTGCTTCAATAGCTCTGGTTTTCTCTCATTAAGAGTTGATGTTACACTGAAGTTTCTTATGTTTTTTTTAATGTGCATTCCACCAACAACACAAGGAAAACACAAGTTTATCAAAATTATTTTGAAAATATCCACTAGCTGGAGCCTTTTTTTTCACAGTTTGTCAGTTTTCAGAAGTATTTTTTTTTTATTTTGTGTCCCTGAAGGACTCTCCCAAAGGGATCAATAAAGTTTATTCAATTCAATTCAAAGTGCTTTTGCAAGTGTACAAGACTGAAATGATAGAGATATAAACAGCATTTGATCTTAGCAAAAACCTGGTACATTTGTATTTGTGAGAACTTTTAAAATACACCGAAACCTATAGAGGTGCCTGATATTGTACTGAATTTCTCAAAGCTGGACTGATCCTCCCTGATAATGCAATGGAAGTTCAGAGCACCCCAGTATCTTTGTGGGTACGGTTACATGATGCTTTTATTTTCGAATTACTAATTCAGAAATGAACAAATTCAGAATTACCTAATTCAGAATTAAATTCTTCGAGTTTACACGGAAATTTTAATTCCGAATTGTGGTTTACATGGGATCATGTTTATTCGTCTTTTCTTAATTCCAACATGACGGTGGCACACAGTGACGCATTTACGCAACCTGGAAATATGCAAATCTCTTCCTGTTTTTAGTCTTATTGGCAACAGGGAAAACAATCTAAAAACCGTTTAAGCATCAATTTTGATAAAATTTTGAAATACTAGCTCAACAAAAGTGTACTACTTCACACTTTTGAGCGAGGAGGAGGAGAATAAAAATAGACAAGATCGAATATACCGAAGACAGAAGACAGGAAGCTAGTTCCGGCTGCATGATTATGTCTCTTTCGCTGTTGTGATTCCATGATGTCTTAAATCTAAATTAAAATTTCTTTATAAACTTGAAGAAGAAGAACTTATTTCCGAATTAGTTAATTCAGAAATAAAAGCATCATGTAACTGTACACAATGTTAGCAAGCTGAAAGAGCACATATTACCACCTGTCAATGTAGATTTGGATATATTTGCACCTACCAAGATATCATTTTTTTCTCTGTGCTTTTTGGGAAAACGATAGTGGTTCAGTTAAAAGGATGACTCACTATCTTTATCGTGACTTTGTATGTAAATCACCAATGTTGTTTGCATTCTCTTCATTATCATGAGCTGAGCCAAACCTGTTGACCTAAGAAGCAACTATTTACTGTAGCTGCAATGGTTGAGTAATGAGTCATCTTTTATACTAACTGAAATGTTTAATTTTGGCAACTTTTTTAAAGTACAAATGAATGAGTAAAAGAGAGAGAGTAAAATAGATGTTCTTTCTCTTATTTAGATGGACATTTGACCGTAACTCAACCAAAACAAAAGGTTAATTTGAATGAATAGATTTTTTTAAGCCCACAAGTTAAACAAATAATCAATCTTGTGTGCAACACTGATTTAGCTAATAAAACAAATAATATCTGATTATTCTAAAAGTATCCATATTTATTTACAGATAAACAAGGTGGGTTGTTTTCTTTTCTGCACTTTTCAATGTGCTACATAAATTAACAGAGCCAGTGGTATTTCTGCATTCTTATCTACCTCACTCCTTTAAAACCTAAATAAAAGAGGTATTTTCCTAAATCCAACCAAGATGTTTATGTGATAACACTTGCCTAGAAAACTATGGTTTTAATATGAGTAAAGTAAAAGTGAAACAGAAAGTAATCAACCATGTGCCTCAATTGAGCTTGCGATGGCTGTGTCTATAGGTGGTGGCTGGCATCACATTTATCCTGCCGTCATGTAATATCGGAATTGTGGAAAATACCTCTTGCTGAAGTCAAATTTTCACACAAATGCCCCCTTTTGTAGTAATTTCCACTGGAGAACGCAAAAATTATTTTGATACCTGAGTTGTCGAGAAGAGGTTGAATTTGACCTTTCAAAATGGCGGAGAGCAGCAAAGAAATTGTGCATGGTAAGAAATGTGTAGGGTAATAAATGTGTTTACTCAAGTTAGCTCACTGTCTAATTATGTAACATAAACAACTTATGCATTTCCTCTTTGTGTCAAATAAATATGTTACTCTTTGTTATAACCTAGCAAAGCAGATGCTAGCTGCAGCTAGCAGTTAGTCAACAATCTGTAACCTTCTTGATGTAGCAGATGAATTAAGTACAGGACTGTTTTACCCATACAGCAGTTTATCATAAAGTTTCTGTCCACCATTTTTTATATACCATGACTACAGCACTTTAAGATCTCGTAATTTTCTATTTACAAGGGGAAAATATCATTCTTCCCGTAGCATATGAAGGCAGCTCTAACTCATTCATTTACACTCACACACTTAAACTTGTATTTTTGTTTTAGCATTGAATTTACAGACTAAAACATCACAATATAAACTAAAATGTGCTGTAATTCTAGTACAATCCAGTCACGTGGCTTATAAACCAGCAAGTGGCCATGGGATGGAGCCAGCTGATCATCAATTAATAGGGGAATTGGGGATTGTCTTTTGTTGATTGAAGTCCTTCTCAGACATAGTAACCAGGTCATTTTCGGACATTTATCACTCTGCACTTTACCTGGACATGCCTATTCAGGCAGGCAACACCTTCATAAGAGGTTACATGGTAAATTGTGTTTAGACATAGGCTGTAAATGTCTGTGTAAGACTGTCATCCTGGATACCGGATATGATGTATCATTGTGCGCACAATGACAACAATGACAACAACAAAACAATTTAGATCTGAATAGAATTTACCTAGTGTTGAGGACGACTTGTTTACTGCCGCACCAAGAGGTCTTTGAGTGTCTAGTTCCACATGAGCTTCATCAATGGATACAGTGACTAGAGCCAGAGCTTAGCTGGGTCCAAAGATCTGGTTTTGTGAAAATTCTTTAGCAGTAATTAAGCTGACATTGTACCCGTCTACAATCGGGTAAAATCTGTGTCGATCTACCCGCTTAATGTCAGAACTGTACCTTGAAGACATGAGGGTCGAAAAGACAATGTCCGCGCAATGTCCAGGTAACAGAGCAATTCTCAAAGGGGCTTTAGTTAGGCTTTTGTTAGTCCCCTTTGTCTCTTTTTCTTCCGGCTGATCAGCCACTACTTAAGTTTCCCGTTATGTGTCAACTCTTACGTCAGTTTGTTTGATTTGCTTGCTTGATTTAATCACTTTCATTAAGTATACTTGCTCACCTCTTCAATAGGCCTGTTTATAGATTTATCTTAAAACATTTTTTGCTTTTGTTGGGTTAAAATATAAACCGTTTGCTTTTTTAACTTTAAAACTTATTCTTATTCACTGCTCGGTCCATGACCGAATAATAATTTAATCTTGATTAAATTTTAAAAATATGTCTATAGCTATAAATATACTGTAGTTCTACATACTTGAAAAAAAATACTGTGGCATTTAATCCATGTTCAGAGTGGTGAAAATCAGTTGTGACCAGGTCTTTTTCTGGTATCTTTTTTGTTGCATTATAAATCAATAACCTGATAAATGAACAGGAAAAGAAATCTCTCTTCATGCTAACCTGATGTGAGCCCCATCTCCCTGCTTTGCACGACATGCAAAGCAGGGAGATGGGGCTCACATCATGTGATGCATTACCACCTACTGTATATCACAATGTTTTGCTTTGTTTTCATATAGTTTTTTGTGATTTTACATTTACATGTTGGCATTTTGTAGTTTTACTGGACCCTCATATTTAGATAAACTTCTGAACAGCTTCCTTCTTAAGTTATCAACCCTAACTCTAATCTCATATGCACTTAGTGTTTGTGTAAACTATGGTAGCTTAGACCTCTAAACAGGAAGAGTTTTAATGACTTGCATCCCCCACCGTTTTTGGTGTCCATCAGACTCAATAATAAAGAAGTGTCTTGTGTTTTCACTGCAGTTTTGACAAACATGAAGTTACTCCAGCTTCTCTGTGCTATCTGTGCTTCTGCACTTATTAGAAGGGGCAGTTAATCCCAAAATATATATTTTGCAAATATAAAAAAAAACTGTAGGGTGGTATTATGTCCATTCATTAAAAAAACATGCAGCTTGATTTCTCTTAGGGCATTGAAGTAAAACTGAACACTAAAGCAAATATTATTGCAATAGGAGGCCGATACAGCAGATACGGGGCACAAGGAGCATAACAAAGCTGTCTGCAAGTAAAATAAGTTTATTTAACTGCGAGTATTGCTGCTTGGTGCTGCTCCTTGTGCTCCCTAGGTGCCGTAGCTGCAAACTAACGCAAACATCATTAACTCCAATGTGATTGGTGACCTCAGTGCTTAGGTTTCCATAAAAGTTGGAGCTGTATGGCTGCTTCCTGCTCGCTCCTGTCAGCACCACCTTTTGTTCCTCTTGTATATTTGTGGGATTTCTGAAAATCTGTATACCCTTTTTTTTTTACTACTGGTAACAAATAGCTGTAAATTACAGTCCAACTACAGTGACCACAATCATTTTGCGACAGAGACCCCCTCCCCCTCCCCCCTTTAGCTGTAATTGGCTAACATGTTGCCTTTGTTCATTGGTTGCATTGTATGATTGACCCATCAAGATGGATAGGTGTAAGAGAAGATGGATACTTCGATGAAAAAAGCAAATCTAAATAAAAAATTTAAAAAAGACCTATACTGTAGGAAGCTCGAATCCTCGAATAGACACAATGCAATAATATATAGACGCACATGTTCAGTCACAAAGCTCCGCCTGGTGTTGAACTTTGTATGATGTCAGGA
>JBAMHX010000025.1:10892012-10918825 GCA_037177515.1 Pseudomugil tenellus | reverse complement strand
TATATGACTTCATTAATTTATCTTCGGAAAAGATATTTCTGTTTTCCCTGTTTTATATGTATAAATTTATGCTAGTGGTTCTTCACTTGAATATTTTGCGTCTTAAAACTGTAAAGCTAAACAAAAATTATGATTTTTTTTTACTGTTCAATAAAACACAATTACTTCAGATTTAAAAGGAAAAAAAAACATTTGCTGACACATAGAGTTACTTTCCGGGTTTTGTATTCTTCAGTTGGCAGTTCACAAGGAGGTAGACAATGCAAATCCTGGCAAGAAAATATTTAAATATGGGCATGGCAAGTGCTGGACACAGTATGCTGGAGAAAAATACAACATCCGAGTTCCATAACTGTATGCGCCATCATATCAGCTTTTTTCTAGTTAAGCAATAAGTGACTGAATAAATCTCATAATTTTCGTTTAATATTTCAAAAGCTTAATAAACAGGTTGAATTTCAGGAACTGTATTTTAGAGCATTTCTATCTTAACATTATTAAGAAGATTTTTAAGAAAGTTTTCTTTTACCCAGTTTGGTACCAAAGTTTCAAAAAGTCTCAAATGGTCGTAACTTTCTCTCTTCAGTTTGCTAACATTACCAGAAAGGTCATACTGGCTTTGTTTTAATCCCACCAACAGCCTGGGAGAAGGTAAAACTATCTCGCAGAGCGGGCGGTAGCTAATTATGTGTTAATTAGGTGGTAAAAGACACAATAACAAGATAGCACTGTATGTGGGGATATGCTGTACAAATGACTTTTAAAATCATTCTGCAACCTGTTTTTTTCTGTCACGGATGTGTGTGTTTTCACAAAATTCTTTATCTCAGCATGATGAAAAAAAGGGCTGATCATCAGGTAAATGACTTAATCACTAATGAGCTGTTAAACTGAGAACTTATAACTTTCTATTTTAAGATAAAGTAGAATAAAAAGATTAATTTCGGACAGAACGCTGACATGAAACTGCTCAACTTCTGAAACAATACACTTCCCTTAACTAAAGTAAGAACCAAAACAGTTAGAGTAACCTTTCAACCTTTTGAACCTGACATGAGCAGATTGATATATATCTGAAATGAAACATAATGTGGGACCAAGGTGTTGTAGTTGAAGTGTTTCTCCTTAACCCTTTCTTTGGGTAAGAACTGAGTAAACGTAGGTTAAACCACACCTAATTACTAACTAAACCTTTATTTGGACCTCAACTAATCTGAAGTTTTACAATGATGTCTCACAACAATATCTCGCCGACAATACATGACTGGAGCTAAAAAAGAAAGCAGTGGAAGTTCCTGCCTCACGAGGTGTGAAATATATTTTCTGCTAGTAGTGAAACACACACACACACACGTAGATATGCCCACAAGATAAAAACAAATTCAGCTTCACTATCCCTGCTGGTAATAAGTCTTCTTCACTGACACATTTGAAATACACAAATCTGTAAACATGCCAGTGGCAGTTTCACTTCGATCTGCCCCCACTTTTCACTCACTTCAGCATCAAGTGCTGTTTTTTTGAGCTAGAGTGTTTGGAATAACTGCATGGAACAGTGACAGCTGTAAGAGTTCAAGTCTGGGGCAGAACAAGTTAGAACCACACCCATCATCTAGCGTCAAGGGCAAGAATCTACAACAGGTGCCTACCAGTCATGGACCTGAATGCATTCAGACAGTAGCAGGCACAGGCGCTTTAGCCGTTACAATGGTTTAGCTGTTAGCTGGGCTGAATGTGATAATTAACACTGACTTTGTAAGAACTCCTCCACCCACCCAGAAAATCTGAAACCATCGTCACCACACACTCTTCACCTCTGTTGCCTCACTTGTTGGATGCCGTTTCTCTCCATGGTGGACACAGGTGGCTTGTTGGCATGCAGAATATCTTTTGCAGCCCTCCCTGGGGACTGAGGTGTGCAGAGAAACATATCATATTATGTTATGGCAGGGTGTTAAGGAGCTAATAATATGAATCCTTTTGTTCGGGTCCCCTTTGGCATATGGTATGTAGTGTGATGGAATGATTTAAAAATAAAGGTTATGTGACATTAATGATAAAAAAATATATATGCTGGATTTATTGTAGGAATTAAAGAAATGTGAGTAATATATCCTGTATTTGTGTAAAGTTCTTTGTTAAGTTGCAAAATATTTTTGAATATGTGAACTTTTTAATCCACTTATTATAAAATACATACTTATAATTTAAAAAATAACTGTATTATGTATCACTGGTATTATTGATATCTGTTTTTTAATTAAAACATTGTGGGTTTACTTGTTTTTCGTTTTATAAATGTGAATGACAACCCATTTTATACCTGATCCACTGTCAGTTTTATTTGCACACATCCGCATTTCTCGATGCTGACGCACAGGTTGTTTATTAGTGTGCTTTATGTCTCTCATCCTGTCCCTATTTCTGCATATAACAGACAATGATAGCAAAGCAATGCAAGGCAAATTTATTTGCATGGCACAACTCAACAACAGGGTGATTCAAGGTGTTTTACAGAAACATTAAAACATTAAACACAGGCATGATATTAAATTAAAACAAAAAAGATATACATTTCTTCAAATGATTGAAATCATTGAAATAAAAGAAAGGAACAATTTAAGATGATTAGAATGATGATCAATTCCAGATATTAAAAAAACATATTAAAACATATAAAATAAGATAATGTAAAATAAAAACTATTTAAATGCAGCTGAGAACAGGTGGGTCTGTAACCTGCACTTAAATAGTGTTTCGGCTAATCTGAGGCGTTTTGGGGGTTTTTTCCAGACATGTGGAGCATAGAAGCACCTTCCTTATGCCTTGTTCTGACTCTGGGAACTGATAAAAGACCAGATCCAGATAACCGAAAGAGTCTGCTAAGTTCATACTGGGTAAAGAAGTCTTGTGTATTTTGGATCTAAACCATTCAGAGCTTTATAAACCAGCAACATAATTTAAAAGTCTATCCCCTGAAGGACAGGCAGACTAATGTGGTACACTTTCTTGGTCTTGGTGAGGAATCTAGCAGCACAGTAACAGGAGTTTATGTTTTTCCACATTGTCTTAGAACATTCTTAGAAGTAATATGTTGAAAGTTATTGCATCTTTAGACACATATATTTAGTTTTATTATTATCATCATTATTATTTCACTCTTACATTACAATCATGTTTCTTAAGTTTCGGCATCTTTTTCAAAGTCCTGTTGATTTTGGTACCAGATCATTTTCTTGACAATTTATCTGTTCATTTTAATGGATGAATGAAACTTATACAGAACAGTGAGATAGTAAGAATTCTTAAGCCTACACCGCCCTCTACAGTTCAAACATCGCAACTACAACACAAAGACGCCTATATATTTTTCAGACCAGAGGAAAATTGTGATTTATAAAGACTGTAAAATTTTTGTGTGCTCTGAACTGAATTAGTATGTAATGTAAATTACTCATGATCACATTAGTCATTGTCTGTCAGTTTAGTTAAGCTTAGATTTTTATGGTTTTATAATAACATTTCAGCTGCAACATCCCGCAAAACAAAGCATTTCCATTGGGTTTCTCAAAAGAAAAAAAAAAGAAAAATAAGCTAAATAAGATCATTCTTGGGTCAAAGTAATGTCCTATTCACCACTTTTTACCAAGAAACGGAAGCTCAGCAAACTAAGGAAGTGGGTCCACCTTATCAGGAATACAGAAGTAAGGGAGTGGCCACCTGTCACCTTCTGCTCGACTGACAGTTTCCGAGACAAACTCCGAGGCCTGGTCTATGCGGGAGGAATTATACATACACCGTACCGCAAACTTCTTTTCTCTTCCACCCGGACAAATATAATCACAAACAGGTAAGGTTGGAGTGATATTCCTTTCAATGCAGGTTCTGAAACTTCCATCTTCCGTCGAGGTGATTCTACTCCCTAACTCTGAGTTGGTCATAGAAGTGTTAGAAAACCCGTTTATAAGAGGTTTATAAAGCCAGGTTGTGGAAAAGTCCAACTTATTTCTCCGCAGTTATGTATTTAACCTTTTACGAATAAGGCTGGACCGTGTGACGCTGCAGTATGAAATGATTTGGTACTTGTGCAGTTTGGATACAGTTGTTTCTAACGGCACATTGGGAGATACGTGCTGTTTCCTCTCTCAGAGAACTTTGTTCATTATCAAAGCGTGTCTGTGCAAGTGAGGAGGCAGCCTGCCGCATTCCAGTGCCTGGGGTTATGCAGACCCTCAGCGCCAACCCTGCTCATACAGCAAGCCTGTCTGGATGTATGGGTGGTGGGGGGGAAGGGGGGGCAGTGGTGTTTTTACTTCAGGTTAGGTAACTTTCAGTAAATCTTGGCATACTTTTAAAAACTATCTAGAGTGCCCCACATTTACAACAAACCCATTGGTATAACATTGATATATATGGAAAGCCAACATAAAGCTGCATTTGAAAAAAAGTAAATACCAATACATAAAAGACAATAAAGAAGAACTTAAGTTGGACAGATTAGATAAGCATTGCAAGACAGCAAGTACTTGGAAACAACATCATGACCTATCTGGATGGAATGGCTAACCTTCTTGTATCTGCATGCATGTCTTGACAGAGTTTAGCAACAGAGCTTCCAAAAACAGTGTGATAGGAGTCTGTCAGCCTCTCTCTCCTCAACAACAATGGAGTTTCCTCCCCCTTTTTTCCTTTACATGCTAAAGCAGATATGAAACATTTTGGTATATAAAAGGAAATCTGTGTAAATATTTGCTCATTTCACATTCAGTTTGTCACTATTTACACATGAACTGAATTATTAATCATAAAAATCAGTATTTCATTTAGTTTTGTTTCCCCTAAAACAAAGTAATAAAGTAATTGAAAGCGACAACTCTTGGAAATATGCTTATCAGCAAAAATGTAATTCATTTAAAACCTTTAATGTTTCTGTCTGGTAGTCATTCAAACTCCTGGCACAAATATCAATTTTAATAAATAACTGTTACGATATTCTCATAAATAATTATGGTTATCAACTTGTTTCTTTTGTTTATCTTTTATCTCCATCATAGCTTAAGTTACAGAGAGAAGTAACTTGGAAATTATAAATCAAAGTAGGATGTCCGATGTTCAGACATTTCCCAGCTGTGTGGAGGAAAAAGGCCTGAGAAGATGTGCTGTGTTGCAAACTGCCTGCAGCCTTTCTGTTTACATTACCTCCCTTTTTCCTCAAATGCAACTGTGTTTAAAGTTCTCGCTTGTCCACCGGCCCCTGAGGAATTTCTCATTTGTCAGTTTCTGTTTTTCACTGTCGGGCATCTTACTAAGATGAAACTGCCTGCTTTCGTTGCAGCATCCCGCACCACATAAGGACAGTCTCTAGTTAATCAATAAATCTACTCATAGTGTCGTGGCAGAGTGTCGAAAGAGTTACTTTACCTCAACTTGGTCTCTCCCTCTGGAATCTCTGTTACCATAACAACTCAAGTGCCAGCATGACAGCGTGTGAGTCGTAACAGCCGGAACGTGTTGCTTTTGTCCATGTTTTGTTCAGGAAGATAAAATAACTTAGTGAAGGAGTTTTAGGGATTTTTTTTATTTGTTTTCGCATATTGTTGTAGGGCAAGTAATGTTTGTTTTCTTTTGTCTGCTTCATCTGCTTGTCCCGGTTAAAGATTAACTTCAAGAACACCACAGTACAAGTTTCATCGCTCTGCTGAATGGGTTTTTTTTTCCATATGACCATGTGTTCCCACTTTGAATTTAAACATGTTATGTTATTATAGGATTAAGTTTCCTCCATAAAATCAAAGAAAAATCATTTTTGATTCTCAAAACAACACACCTTATATTTACCCACACAAAGACATCCCAATGACCACATTTCCTTTCTCATTTTTAATATATATAAGGTGTTATGTTACATAATATTACAGAAATTAAATATAGAGTAAGATCACGTGAATAAGGAAAATTGAGTAATAATTGATTACTGTATTTATTGATTTATTATAGTGTAGAAATTCAAAGAAAATATATGTATTAATATGAAGTAGCTGTTTCTGTTTCCCTGTTTTGACAGCTTACTTTTGGGAGTGTTTATTTCTATAGAGGGGTAAAACTTCCAAAAATCTTCTAGTGTGTTAGCGTTAGAAATGAAGAGGAGGAGAAAACCAAAACACATATGTGTTAACTTAAAACTGGTACAGGAAACATAATCAGACACTTATCTTCTTTGTTTTGCTCATTTCAGAAGTTCTTCCCTTACGTTATGTAATAAACCTTACATTGATAGCTTCCTGTTCATCTTTCTCTCGTAGAGACATGCAAAATATTTAGTCACAACTGATTTTGCAACGTAATTGCTGAAGTCTGTTTATGTATTGCTTTTTTTTTTACTTTTCAAACTTCAGTATGTCTTCTCAAACTCTTATTAAGTCAACCACACCCAGGTAAATGGTGCAACAAGCTGCTTTACACTCCTCATAATCCCCTCTCTTCTTTCCTATTTCTCTTCCTCACTTCACACGTTTACAATGAAACGCAGAACCCTACTGGGAAATTCACGGCCTCAGGCTAACAAAACACAACCCAGCAGCAGCTGAAAAGCCTAGAGAGAAATGAACACAGAATAGCGATGTCACAGCAGACCAACAGCATGGAGTGTCGACTATAATTTCTAAAAGGCTCTTTCCTTGCATGAGCATGAGGTGGGTAACTGAGAAAATCTTTTAGCTGCAGTATATGTGCTTGCAAGACTGTTTCTTGTGATCTGCTGAATCATGATTTCTATTTTATGTTTGAGAATACAGTGAAGTGTACGGTTCTACTAATTAGCGTATAATAAATGGTAAATTGATGGTTACACGTGGGCTTTTCTGGGATTAAATCGTAATTTTTGTTAGCATTTACAATCATTAGCCAGTGTTTGCACAAGCAGGCGGTCAAAGAAGAATGCACTGCTGCTGGGATGCATTTCACATAGAGGAAATAGTTGGACATTCTAGGAACTCTGTGGTGGCTGCTGTGTGGAAATGAGTTATGAAAAATAACATTGCAAATCCTTTTAAAGCATTTACTAATCAGATATAAAATTTGGCACTCATTAATTACTCAGTTTCCGTTATTCCAACAAAGGAAAGACAGCAAGCAGGAATATTAAACAAACCGCAGCAGGATTTATAGAAACTTCTAATGATGCAGAACATGGATCAGTAAAAGTTTGCCAACATCAGCTTAGACATTTCAAGTACTATACACAAAAATGTACAAACAATACAGCTAATTAAAAGTAATGAATTTATAATTATTAACTGCTTATAGAACATAAGAAAATGTGTACGTTTTTATAGAATATTTAATAATAGATTTACTAACTTAGTATATTCATCAACACTTTAAGCACAAATTTATAACTGGTTTGTAAACTATGCAAAACCACATTTTGAAAATGTGAATCTGTATTCAACAGTATGAAAATACAACCATTAACACATTGTAATTTACCTTTTTAATGAGGAGTAAAACATTTATAAATGTGTTTATAACAGATCTACTAATGAGTATTACATGTAATTAAACATTATCTATAAATGATTAATTTAGGGTTTATTAAGTTATCTTATAAATGATGAGTAGAACATGTACAACTGTGCTTATAAACTACATACTAATGAGTATTGCTGTCGTAAAAATGCTTTGTAAATGATGAATTCAATATTTATTAATACTTGACCAATTCTTTTTATAGTGTGTACTTATAATGTGTTACAGTTATCTCCATAAGTCATAAACTATTACATTTATTTTAATCTTTTCTATCTGTTTTATTTAATATATGACAGTTTTAAAATGTTATTAAGATTACTATGCAGACATAATAATAAAATAATTATGATAACCCACGAACTGAAAGCTAACAGAACTACCCAGTACTTGGAAGTATCATATAGTGTATGATTTTATTTTACCTTTTTGTGGAGGAATTTTCGCACTTCTTTTGTTCAGTGTTGCTTCATTTAATTGAGTTTGCAGTATTTTCTTATGCTTAGATCTTTTAAAATCACTCCATGCTACTTTTTTGTCATATGCTTTTACTTCTGTACTTTAAGTGGGCCTGTTTTCTTTTTCGGCCATTCTTTTGTAGATGTGTTGTAGTGTTTTAGATGACTTTCTTGTTGTACGACCCGTGGTTTATGGTGGAATTAATAACCCCAAGTGTGGCTGAAAAATGAAAATCTGCTCAGAAATCATAAACAATTTCCTTATTTAAAAAAAAAAAAAGTTTGGTACTGCCGGGAAAGGTGTGATATCCAAGTTAAAACGAGAATCTGCATTTTCCTGACCAGATCACGGGAATCTTTGTCTTTTTCTAACTTTACTGTCACAGACTTTACCACTGGAAATGCTAACAGAAGTCTGACTCTCGAGATGTAGCTTTCATTTCTCAGTGACCTGTGGACTCATTTGGATGTCCACTCCTGGGAATTTCTCTCACCATTGAATGGTGGGAAGTGATCCAGAATGATGGTCAGAAACAACTGCTTCTCATGACATGCCATGCTCTAGCGTACCATAAGCAACTAGAAATAATATCCCTGTATCTGAAACCCCTGAAAATCCCTAAGAGTACACATAATAGCCAAGTTTAAGTTTGCAAAATGGCATTTAATGAATCCTAAATGTTGTCTTTGATGGTAAATGTTGCTACTTTTATCCATGTGGTTAAACAATTGTTGAAGCGTTACCCTCATAAGAAACGATTGTTAATGGAAATGTACTGTGGTCCGAGTTGAGGGAAGAATTTACCTGAGTGTGAATCTGAGTTTTTTATCAGGAACAGGATAAACAAGAAACATCATTGATTTGCATAGCATAAATCTATAATTACAGCACATCAGTTAAACTCTATATGTCAGCAATTACTGATCATAGATTGACAGAAAGAAAACCATGGAAATGATATGTTTTAGTTAGTTTATTAAACTGAAACCGACAGCGTCCTCAATGTAAAGTTATTGTCTTTGCAGGAATTCATTTAATACACACAGTTATATAATTATTTCTTGCTAAAGAGCAAACAATTGCAAGAAAATAAATGTTTTCTTTAATTTCATGAGTATTTTTTTTCTGTTGTAAAGGTGATGTGGGTATGACACCTAACAAACCGTGAAAATGTATGAGGTGATGTCTGGTGACACCCTGTCTTGGAAGGCCAGTCCAAAACCGAGTGGCATAGAGCCTAGCACTGATGCACACAACTCTGGGGACGAAAAGTCAGGCAAAATTCTCAAAGTATGCTTCTGCACCAACAACAACTTTGGAAAGAACTTCACACTGGTCAAATGTGACAGTGCCTGGCAAATCAGGGTGAGTAGCAACCGAAGAAAAAGGAGGAATGTAATGGCGTGTCAGATCCTAATGATGGTGACTTGTGAAGGTTCTCAGATGTAACTTTAATGAAAATGGACAAATAACTTGGATGGATGAGGAATAAATATAATCATATTATGTAGTATGATTTGCTGACACACATAGTTTTGGACATTGAACAAAATTGTCCCATTCTTTCTTCCTTAGGCCATCATTCGATCAATTCTGGTCAGTGGTCGATTGGGGCCAAATGTCAAACTGACAGGATGCTACGGTATAATGCTCAAGCACTTAAAATCAGAAGAACTTCACTGGCTCCATCCAGATCTGACTGTTGGGGAGGTGGAGACGCTCTACGAGAGCCATCATGTGGAAGCTGAGTGGAGGTTTACATAAATAATTAATGTCTTTCCATCTTGTAGAATAAAAAGTTGTCATCTGTTGTCAGTTACTGATTTCTGTTTTAGAAATTTGAAACATGTTGTGTTGTTTCTTCATGCGTAGGTATGACCTTCGGATCCGATACGTGCCAGTTAACTTCATAGAAAAGTTCAAAGATGACAGATCTACGTTTTTGTATTTTTACCAACAGGTACACAAATCAGTCGTTTTGTTTTTTGTTTTTCATTCTGCAGTTAATTACACAGTCCAAAGACTTCCTTTTAAAGGCAAACAAACTAAATAACAAAGCTGAACAACCAAATTCAAGTCTCAAATAAAAATAAACACGCATACACTGCCAGTCAAATTTCCCATTAAATCCTATGGGAAAGTGTGTCCAAACTATTGGCTGGTAGTGTATGTCGGACACATAATCAGTGTTTGTTGTCAGCTGCAGGACTCCATATAAAACGAGCACCTTACAGAAGCAGAGTCTCTTAAAGTAAGGACAGGCTTAATTTATAATTCTGATAAAAATGACATAAAAAATTGTGAAGTTGTTCCAAAGTCATGTTACTCAGGATATTTAAAGATTAGCCTAGCATATAAAATGCATAGTCTCATGAGAACTTACACGCTATTTATGTATAGGCGTTTTGTTAAAATCATCCTCATGACATGTTGAGAGAAGGCTTTGCAGATTTCAGCAAGACAATGCTAATAATAGTAAGCTATAATAAGCTATAAGCCACATACTGAATCTGTTACAACAACTTGGCTTCATAACAGAAGCTTCTGGATGCTTGACTGACCAAATCTTTACAGTAGGATTATGCTGGATGTTGGTAAATTGTTGTTACACAGATGTGATTGTTACATGACAGGTGCGCAGTGATTACATGCAGTATCATGCAAGTAAAGTCAGTGATGGCATGGCGCTGCAGCTTGGCTGTTTGGAGATCAGGTGAGTCCCTGCATTTCTCAGCCACGTGTGAATGCCATGCGATTAAGTTGACTGAATCTTAATATGTGCAGTTTATTTGCTTATTTTTGAGATGCGAGTAAGTGAACTGGATGCAGAATGAGTGACATTCTTTAGGTGCCTTAATTGATGTTCACGCGATGTCTTTGTCCCCTGTTTTCACAGGAGGTTTTATAAAGACATGAATGCAAAAGGCCTTGAGAAGAAATCTAACTTTGAGCTGCTAGAGTAAGTTTTTCATCACAGCTTCAACAGTCATATATCTCATTTGACAAGTAAAAGCCTTTTGACTTTAATTTCAGTCAGTTTCAGAGCACTTTAGCCTGTTTATAGGGATTTATATTTATCTTTTGTGGCTGTTTAATTTAGGAAAGAGGTGGGCCTGGACCTTTTCTTTCCTCAGCAGCTGATTAACAGCATGAAGGTAAATGTCTCCATCCATGATGTCAGCTTTCAGTACGGGCAGTTTTGAGTCTGGCGTTGTCAGATAAAATGATTTTAGCATGATTTTACAAGGCAATTCTGACTGCTTTGAATTTCTTTGGTTGCTACTAGGCTAGGCCGCTACGGAAATTGATCCAGCAAACGTTCCAACAGTATTCAACGCTCCTGGAGGATGAGTGCATGATTAAGTTTTTAGAGACTCTCAAGGAGTTTATCAGCTATGACGAAGAGGTGTTTCCATGTGAGCTAGTGGTGAGAAGCAAATCTCTCTAAACACCCAAATTCATGACCGTCAGACATTTTCTACACATTTAGTTAGAATTAATGTCATGAATGTCTTTTTTTTTTTTTTTGCATTTTACAGCAAGGTTGGAGTTTATCGGTGGAGCTGGTGATTGGTGGGCGGGGCATTCGTCAGCGCACTCAGAAGGATTCAGCGGTATGTTTGTAGAACAGAACAAGAGTTTTCTTTTCTAATCTGTGTGTTGTATGTTGCATTCAGTGTGATGGAGAATAATAGGAAATCATCAAACTCGAATATGCAATGAACGAATGAGGGAACTTAGAGGAGCTTTGGACATAAAACTATTATTTTTCATTGAAAACTTTCTAATGATCTAATTTTGGAAAGAAATAAGTCTTTTTAAAGGCCACCAGTAGATATTTCATCATGTTAAAACTAGCAAGCTTAATCATAATTGCTTCCTTTATTTTTGTCTCACAGGCAGTTTTTCTCGCTGACTTCAAGCAGATAAAGAAAATACAATACTCACAGCAAGGGGACAACAAGGTGCTGCTAAACCTTGGGATTGAGGGTGCCAGGCAGGTGGGTGCAGTAAGATGATGGTGGGGAGTATTCTTTTTGTTTCTAAAAGATCAGAAAATCTGAGACGGCAAATTTTCTTGTATGTCCCACCTCTGTGTCTGATAGCGACTAATGATCAGTGTGAGAACGGTGGCTATGGCGGAAAACATGATTGACCTCATTGATGGTTATTGCCGGCTTGAAAATGACACAGATGGCAGTGTTATTTACCGACCAAATAAAGGTGTGAGTTATTCAGCACTTCCTGTTTTCCCAACGTAACTGGGGTTAATACTTAGAATAAGGGCAGGGTGATTAGATGTCTCATCAATCTTTTTTTTAATCTGAATTAAATTATACTTCAGAGCCGAAGACTGCACGGAGTTCCTTACCTGATATCCCCACAATGTGAGTGGATGTTTTATTGAATTATGTTGTCAGTGTATTAACCTGGGATTTATGACCAGGACTGTCTGTTCAATGTATTTTTTTCTCTGGAGCAGCAGAGAACCCAGCACCAGCAGACACAGCATTGGTGAGCCATTTTCACACAGCGCATATTATTCTACATTCGACATTTTTACAGTTATCAGATAGTTAAAAAGACTTCTTTTGCATGTTCAGGTTCTGATATCTACTGCGAGATCATGGATGAAAGGCCCAAATCAGGTTTGTCTAAAGTTAATATTCATGTTTTGGGCAAATTAAGACTCATTTTGGAGCCTTTGCAGATGTCACTTCTTTTTTTTTCTTTCTAGTTGTAAAGTTCGGGATTGATCGAGACGACGTTGTTCTTGGAAAAATTCTAGGTGAAGGTTTTTTTGGCGAGGTCTACGAAGGCGTGTACCAAAACTCTGTGAGTTTCTCTCCATTGCTAGAGTCTGGAGAAATAACACCCATAATGGTCAAACAGTATGTTAAGAAGAACGTTTTATTTCATTGTTTCCTTGGACAGAAGGGCAAAAAGATTAATGTAGCAGTTAAGACCTGCAAGGACTGCTCACCAGATGTGATGGAGAAATTTATGAGTGAAGCAGGTAGACACACACACACACACACACACTAGGTTTAAAACTACTACTGTCCCAGCCAGCAATTATATACAATGACAATAGTTGTGACAATAACTGAGTACAACTTTGAATAATTATATTTTCCAGTAATTATGAAGAACCTCGACCATCACCACATTGTAAAGCTGATAGGAATCATCGAGGATGATCCTGTGTGGATTGTCATGGAGCTGTATCAGTATGGAGAGGTGACTGATGTTTACTGGAAATGCTGTTTAAATGAGGACATGAGTACATGCTGGATTCCATTATAGTTCCATTGTTTATTTAATGCTGATCCTAAATAAATTATTTGCTGCTTAAGAATGAATGAGAGAATAAAAATACATGTTTGTACTATTAAATGGGGTCATACTTATATAACTCACATTCCTGCAGCTTGGACACTACCTGACTGAGAACCAAAACAAACTGACAAACACAACCCTGGTGCTGTTCAGCCTGCAGATCTGCAAAGCCCTCGTCTACCTCGAAGGCCTTAACATGGTACACAGGTAAGACATGGGATTGTGCTTTACTTTATTCTGCTTTTCTCTGTATTCTACCTGTGTTATATTCATCCATATACCTGTATAAACATCTCTCTTCACTCGATTATGGTCTTATCTCAGAGATATTGCAGTTCGGAATGTGTTAGTCGCCAGTCCTGACTGCGTGAAGCTTGGAGACTTTGGCCTGTCCAGATACATAGAGGATGAAGAATACTACAAAGGTAATGCAAGTGCAGTTTTTTGGTCAAAAAATTGATTAATAAAGGATCTGGAAAGCTAAAAGATTTGGATTTACAACAAATAAATTGAAGTACAGAATCAACATAGTAGTATATCTTGTCATGTCTTTCCAGCATCTATTTCTCGATTACCAATCAAGTGGATGGCCCCAGAATCCATCAACTTCAGACGTTTCACCACAGCCAGTGATGTCTGGATGTTTGGTGAGCTTGCAGTCTTATCTTAAAGTCCAAAACAGAAAGAAATCTGATTTCTAACCAAAATAAACAGGATTACTCTAAAATACTCAAATTCGAGTTTACTAAAAAGCCTCATATACTACACAGTGCCTATTAATCCTTTTACTTATATGTTACTCCTCTCCAGTCCAGTGTTTTAACATGCATACTCCATTGTGCCGTAATCTTTAGTCCACTTTAGGATAAAATCACAATTCTATATTTCTTATGTGTAATCATTATTACTTTACCTCTTTGTCAGGTGTTTATGGTTTATGAAGCAAACAAGACAGTGTGGAATTAAACTTAACTAGAAGAAATAGCAGTGATACAATCTTATTACTTAATCATTCTCCAGGATATCGACCAAATCAGACTCAATAATAAAAACCTTGCAAGCAAGAACAGCTGGCTAAAACAGAATACGTGTCTCTTTTGAAGCATGGACCCCACAAGACTTCCTAAGGGGTTCTTCGGTATCACCTTCAGACCAGGATGTTAAGGACAAATCCTTTTAAATGATGTTAACTGGGAGCCAGGTTTTCTCTGGTTTAGTTTTGTTTTCCCAACACATCCCAGGTACTTTATTAAATGAAGATTGTTGGAATACAGAGACCGTGTCAATGCCTTAAGCAAATTGTCCTCACACTGTTCCTAAAGATTTTTTGTCAGTGTGGTAAGAAATGTTTTTGATTATTAAAAAAGAGAAAATTAATTTGACCGTAATGAAAAAGAGTATCACCATTTCCATGACTCTCTCCATGTACCTCTCTGAATACACTGATCTGTATCTGATCTTAGAGAATCCCATCATAATGAAATAGAGGCTGAAAATGTGCAAACTTGCTTTTGTTGTCCTATAGCCGTATGTATGTGGGAGGTCATGAGTCGAGGCCAGCAGCCGTTTTTTTGGCTGGAGAACAGAGATGTGATCAATCAGCTTGAGCAGGGAATCAGACTACCCAAACCAGACAACTGCCCTCCTGCCCTCTACTCGCTCATGACCCGCTGCTGGTCCTACGATCCAAGAGAGAGACCCAGTTTCACAGAGCTTGTGCTCAAGATCAGGTACTCCTTTATGAAATATAATAAAAGTGTTTTTGACGAAATAAAATTAAAGAGATTCTACTTAATTAAGGCTCAGATAGAGAAGAAGCCAGGACACCTTCCCCCGTGCCTTTTCCACTGACCTTTCCGCGAAAATTTTGACTAAATTATCTACTACTGTTCATAAAAGTAAAGGTAAAACAGCTTTTTCATTGGTGAATGCTTTGCAACAGTAAAACACATTCACCAATGTTTTTACTTGGAAGCTACAGAGAACTCGCAAACACACAGAAAGGCTACCTGTCCTAAATGAGGCTTGAACCAGCAACCTTCTCGCTGGGAGGCTGCAGGACTAACCATATGACCACACTAGACCCTGCATGTACATAATTCTAAAATACAATAATTGTTTTTAACGGTTGAAGACATACGTTGGACAGTTCTTTTTGATCATAGTTCTGTCTTATCCATGTGGGCCACAGTGGTTTGTCATCACTGTTAGAATGTGATTATACCAGTGAACTGCAAGGAGAAGAATAGGATTAACAGAATGTCAAACAGTAAAAAATGGGGTGTGCTGCTCTTCTGTTTTGTCTTCCTTCAAGCTGATGTGTAGGGCTGACAAAGAGAAAACAGAAGCTTTTAGCTACTTTTATTGCTCTACAATTCAATAGTACAATAATTTATATTGAATTATTCTCCTGAATGATAAATCAAGTCTCATTTTTTCTGTATTAATTGATTCTTGTTGCCATGTTTTTGCTTTTAATAGTCTTGCTTGAAATTCTGATCATATTTTGGCTCATATTTAAGCAAAAACAAACCTCTAAACACAACTGTAGCAATCTACTGTCTAAAACAGTTTGATCTCTTAGTGACGTCCAGAAGATGGAGAAGGAGCAGGATCTGGAAAGAGAACGAGACAAAGGACGAGCCACCAAACTTTTCGAACCCAAGTTCAACTTTACACCACCTCCCCCTAAGGTGTGAATCCCTGTAAAATCCAGTTCATGCTTTGCATGTGCAGCAGCACCCATCATGGATTTGGCCTATTCACTTTCATTTTGTTTGCTTTACCTTTAACTGAAGCCTTCAAGAATTCAACCGGGACGGTTCGGGAACACACTCAGTATCGGTTTACATATTCAGGTATGTGGAATATAATTAAGGAGCGTTAGTTTTGTGCAAGGTAACAATGTATAATTATAGCCGTAATTCTTCTGTGTGTGTTTTTGCAGCTGAACGAAGCTCTGTGTGCCAGCTCCCCTGACCTTGCCAGCCCATGTGACTATCAGTCCCCTGTTGACTCCAGAAACACTCTTACGCTTCCGGTCAGGTCTCCTCGGCCCCGCAGCATGGGTGTAAGATGCACAAATCCAAAAATCTTACCTTCTGTCTGGGTTTTAGTCACTTTTCACACTAAAGAGATAAAAACGAAGATCTTCACTCATCTTAAAAGCTTTGTTATTGTTGCATTTACAGGAGAACGAGTTTTTCCGAGTGGAACCGAACAGCAAGGAGGATGCCCAGCGCCTGTGGCAAGAAGAACGGCACAACATGCACGAAACTCTGCGCTTCCAGAAGGAGCAGATGGTGGAGGATAAGAAGTGGCTGGAGGAGGAAGAGAGACTCCTGGTGGGAAACAGAGCATCATTAACTTATAGCACCCCCCTCTCTGTGTCTCTGTGTCCGTCTGCTCACGAATTCAGACTTACCCTGGAGGACGCACGGAACAAGACACCTTTAAAAACTATCAACCCACTTGTTCAATCTCGATGCCACTCTAGTCTCAAAATGAATGTTCCTCTGATGACAGTTCAAAAGAGAGGCTCCATTTCTATAATCTGTAAAATGAACCTGCCTGTTCTTTTGCAGGACCCCATGGGACCAGAGGATTCTGCCCCTACAGAGGTAGGTGTTTACCATCAAAAACTGTCAGTTTAATGCACAATTAAGGAGTTTTATAAACTGAGTTTGTAAAAGGAGCACATTTAAGTCCTATTCACACAGCTCAGAAGATTTCCCAGGAAAAAGTTAGAATTATGAATACCACTGGATAAACTTGCTCACATCTTGGAAATGCTCCAGAAAATTTAGTGCTGGGTTGATGCTTAAGATTTCATCTCAGGGACTGCTGGACAAGCTCAAGAAATTTGGAGTAAATGTTGCAGATAATAAACACAGGCAATGGCTCGTTTCAGTCCATGTGTACAAATGGCTTCAGTCTACACGATGACAGAATTATAACAGAGATTGAGAACATGCCCTTTGCAAAAAGGTCCCTTAGGTTGATTAAAAAAACAACAAACAAATTTAAAAAAAGAAAAAAAAACCTGGAAGTCAATTGATTAAAGCCACAACAAATGGTGGTATTTGTTTCAGTCAATGTTTTATAAATGTTTTTGTGTTTTCATGGTGACGCAATAAGCCTGTAAGTTCCTCTGTCCATCGTCTGCAGACACCGATGGCAAAGATGCTCTCATTTCATAAACTGATGTAGTACACATTCACTGGTTGATGATGCTAGATAACCAACATGTAAACCGACCTGTGCAGCATTTACTAGTTTTTGTTTTATTTCATTGTAAATGATGTGAGCTGTTACAGTTTTCTTTCTTTTCTTTGTAGCCCTTTAATGCCGACAATGAGAATGGTGAGAATTTAAAAAATGTGAAATGATCATTAAATTGCATCTGAGCATTTTCTTCCTCAATATTACTTTTTTCTTTTTTTGCTCTTTTTCTCTCTCTCTCTTTTTTACAGCAGCACCTCCTGAGAAGCCCCCTCGACTCAAAGCACAGGTCATTAGGATTAGTACACTGTTGTGATTAAATTGAGAAAATCTTAAATTGAAAACTATGTATTATGTTGTTCTGCATTTGAAACACTGCATTTCTCTCTCCTACTTAGGCTGCACCCACGGCTGAGCTAGACCGCTCTGATGACAAAGTGTACCAGTTCGTTATGGACTTGGTCAAAGTTGTTGTCCAACTGAAGAATGACATCACTGAGCTGAAGCCAGAACAGTATATTACTATTGTCAAGGTACACTGAGACAAATTACCTGCCCTCCACTTCAATTTTATAGGTTGTTGCTGCTTGATTGGCAAACTTAAAACACAAAGACAAAGTTCCTGGGTCACACTGTTGATTAATTTTCCGTATTAATCTCTTCCTTCAGTCTATTGGGATGGCCTTAAGAGATCTGATTCGCAGTGTGGATGACATTTTGCCCACCTTGCACGAGTCTGTAAGGACTGAGGTATGGTATATGGAGCAGCAGAATATTATAAATACTTTTAAACAATAATGAATGAATGTATGAAGATTTAAAATTATAGTTATTTTGTGGGGGACACCCAAAATCCACACATCTATAAAAATATAGACCCACCTTGTGATGTGTTTAGGGGATACCAGGACCCAAGAGCAGACACAGAATGAGGTGTAAGTAAAATATGGTTGATTGTGATTCACTGGCAGGGACTGACCTTAGAGTGAAAGATAGGCAGACAGGTCTGGGTCCCACTGGATAAACCAACAATCTGCTGATGGCTGGAGGGCCAGGCAGGTATAAATATTGCAGCTGATTACAGACAGGATGCAAGTGAAGATCCTGGTTGCCAGGGAAACAGAGGCGTGCCCACCACAGCAGGGACATGGACCACCTCTACGAACCTGGTCAAGTGATGCATTGTATTGTTTTTCCATCACCATAGATCGAAGGGACCCAGAAGCTGCTGAACAACGACATGGCCGAGCTGATTAGCAAAATGCGGCTAGCCCAACAGAATGCCATCACCTCTCTGAAGGAGGAATGCAAGAAACAGATGCTGACTGCAGCACACACGCTAGCTGTGGACAGCAAGAACATGTTGGATGCTGTGGACCAAGCGAGAGTCAGGGCGAATTTAGCGAAACCAGCTGTTCCTTAGTACACTTCCTTTTTTCAGAGTTCACAACAAAGACTTTTTTATACAGTTGACAGACATGAATATTTCTGGTTGTGATGAAATTGATAAAAAGAAAAAAGCTTGCAGAAGTTTATTTTGACAGCTGTCAATGTGTAAATGAATGTGATTCTGCAGCACAAGTTGACAGGTATCGACAGCGGAGATATAATGTGGATGCTGACATTCAAAGCTGATCCTTTCATGTCATATTGAGGAGACCGCTAATTCCAATAAACGTTCTAATTAACCAACTGGATTATTGATATGTTTAATCTTAGGATATCAAATGCTTTTTCAATATAAAACTTATAGTGATAGTTGGTATAATTATGCCAATAAAAAGCAAATGCTTCACTTTGCAAAATTCTAGGCAGTAAAAATTTAGTTGTTCAATACCCATAATGCATTTCACATTAATTATTTTGAGTTTAATCAAGACAAAATGCCTTAAGCCAGGGGTGGCCAACCCTGATCCTGAGTTTCCCTGCTGCATCAAACCTGACTCACATCAGTGGGTAATTAGCTATGCACAAATCTGCTAATTAACTCTGATGTGTGTCAGGTGTGTTGCAGCAGGGAACATCCCAATACTTGCAGGATTGTGATTCTCGAGGAATGGGGTTGGATACACCTGATTTAAGCTTTTAATTATTAAATATACTCACTGGGGGTCATGATTGTGTGTGTTGTGACTTACCATATACACTCCGAGGACTATGTTAAGAAACCAAACAGAATAAATTTACATTTCAGGATTATTAACATTCTAAGATGTATAAAGTATGCACTTTCAACTTTATTTGTATAGCGCCATTTCACGACAATGTCGTCTCAAGGTGCTTCACAGAGGTCGGCCAATTAAAAAAAATAGCCTTATATAGGGAATACTGTACACAGCTTTTTATGGGGGTATTTATTACTTAGATTTAACATGAAAAATTGTACCAAAGCAGGATTGCAGAAAGAAAAAGAAAAAAACAAAGGCTGTACATATGGACTCTGCTCAAACCAAATGACTCATGTTTGTGTATTCAGTACAATTAACTACTCTGCGCTAAGAAACCAATCCATAGTCCCTTCTCCTCTCTTGTTCCTCTGTGGCTAATCTATTTGCTCTGCAGAGTCCTTATCTACTTTCAAGAGCAGGCTAAAGACATAGCTCTTTAGAGAGCACTTCCACACATAGTTGCGATAAACAGAAATTATACTTACTTGGGATATTTGTTGTAGCTCTTTGTGAAAATTCAGTTCTAGTGACAGTGGCTCCTAGCACTGCAGGCAACACCTGTGTCCAACTAGACTTACAGCAGTTCGACTGCACCTATCTTTGATATCGTCTACTGTTTGATTTTGTGCTTGTGTTGTTCTTATTCACAGGTGTAATTCGCTTTGGAGAAAAGCAACTGCCAAATGACTGTAATGTAATGAGGATGAGTGACAATTTGAATCTGAAAATAACAAGGATCAATACCAATAGTTCCTCTGAGTTGGCCCTGTGATAGACTGGCAATCTGTCCACAATGTACCCAGATAAGTCAAGTGATCATGGAGACAGCAGAATCTGATTGTGCTTTATCAGATCAATATTCTAAATATAATACTTAATAACTGTCAAACTTGATAAATAAGGAAGATGTATTATTTATTACTTGCTTTGATTCATTGCTGTGACAAAGTGCCTGCATGATCAAACTAAGTTCCTTCCATAGAGATAATACTAAATTCATGGTTTTAATATGGCAGAATAAAAACTGATTACACAATAAAAATGTACATGTTGATTCCACAGATTAATCTCTTTATATTACCGTGTTAATTTTGACATAGTTTTTTTCACATTAGTATTAAGTTCTGTAGTATCGGAGCGCTGTTATGAATACAGAGTACTCATATACACACATGGTATCAGACCGATACCCCATAATGGTCTTGGTAACGTATCCAAGAAAATTTGAATGGGATGCCAAGATAAGAAAGAAGTTAGTTTATATTGGAAAGATGCATATATATTTTGAATAAATAAATGTAAATGACCCTAAAATAAGAGCAGCTGGACAAAAATACGTAAATATGTAAATAGTTTCTCTTAAGTGCCAACTTTTTCTGTCCTTCAAGCCAAGACCCAAAAGTGTGAAAACCAGATAAGTAAAGACATTTATAGTGCTGTATCTGTTGATACTCTCAAAACAATTATGCATGTTGACTCGGAGTAAGAAGATTGAGCTGTTACATGGATTTTACATAAAAAAACTAACCCAGGACCAAAATCAATCACAGAATCTTTATAGGTCAATAAGAAATAATCTGTTCCCTTCCAACAATAGAAATTTTCATCAGAAGTTTGACTGCATGTGAGTTGCAGCTGTTGCTAGGAAACAACAGGTCTTTGAATCTTGGATGGAATCGTATGAAGGGTGGAGTCTAATTTAGTCTTCCCTATCAACAGTTCTAGAATCTGATGGCTAAAGGGCAGAACCAAGTTTGCTTTCATGACTATGACATCATTGATACTATATAAACCCCTCCTTTTGTCATAACGTCAGTACACATTGAGAACCCATCTCAGTACGCATCCTGATTCAAGTATTTGGAGAAAGGAAACAAGTTTCAATTTGTTGAACAATGGAAATGGATAAGAAAGAACAAGTCCACAGTGAACAACCTGTGATGGTCATGAGACCTAAACCTCTGGAGTCAGTCTGGAACGTTAAACGTCTCCAGGAGTCTCCCAGTTCACCAAACGTTGGAGAAATTCCATCAGTTCTCCAAAATGGAGGTGACAGCAACTCTGGCATCTTGTTTGGTGTTGAAAACTTTCCAGCACTGGAGAGAATTACACCTGAACGCAAAAGACACCAGAGTAAGAAGGACAACGCTGAGGCTAAAGTGTGCAAAATTTCTAAGAAACGTAAGAACGTCCATAAAATTACTTTTGGATTGATTCTGGAAAGCGGTTCTGAGACTTTTTCACCGGCACAGCCTCCCGTCAGAGAAGCTGAACAAGATTTAGCTGGAATGGAAACCGAAAGCGTTGCCCAAACCCCAGTTGCAAACCAGGTCCCTCAACCTGAAGAAACTTTTTCTGAGCAAGCTTCTGCATCTGACATGCTTGCTTTGATCCCAGCAGAACCGTCTGTGCTGATCACCACCAAACCAACGTTGGAGAACCAAACACCTGATGCACAAGACATGAAGTTTTTCATTGAGGAGCCGAATTTAACAGGTTTTCAACAGCAACGGAAACCATGCAAGAAAGAGAAAAACCCAGTTGAACTTCTTGCAAATACAAACCAGCCCCGTCATCAGGGTGACAGACAAACATCTGAAAATCCCAAAGAGGTTCAGAGAAACAACACAGAGGTTTGCAAGAAATCTGAACACCTGGAGAACCACCCAAAAATAACATTTGGTGGTCCGGGATCAGAAATCCCCATTGAACTCCTGACAAGCAGAAACCAGTCCAGGAAGGCTGAGGAACAACATAAGTTCAAAGGACAGCTTGAAGGAGATCAAAAGAAAATCAAACCAGGTAAAAAAGTTAAGAAACATGAACTTTTGACACCTGTTTTTGAGGTGCCTTTTGTTCAGAGACCAAACTTTGCTGAAACTTCATCAGTAAAGTCTGGAAACCTGAACCCCAAAATAACATTTGGATGCCCAGGATCTGAAATCCCAGTCGAACATATTGCAGAACCTTTGGTTCAAACAAAGCCAACACAAATTCGGCTTGAGGATACCTTCAGTCATCCATTATTGGAGACTGAAGATACTGATGCTCTGCCTGTTCAAGAAAAGTCAAATCAGTCCCGTCATCAGGTAGAGAGTCCGAAATCTCAACATCCAATAGACGGACACCAGAAAGACAACACAAATGCTGAGCTGGACAGTCCTGTAACTGTTTCATCTGCAGAGCCTCCAGTCGGAGAATCTAACAACAGTGTTGTAAATATGCGTGTTGCAGACCAGAATCCCCAGCTTGCAGCAATCCTTTCTGAACAAGCAGCTGGAATCAACATGTTTGCTCCAGTCCCTGTAGAACAGTCTGCACAGACTACCACCAAACCAGCATCAGGGAGTGAAGCAGCTGTTTCACAAGAACTGAAGTTCGCAGAGGAATCAAGTGGAACATATAATCAGACCATAAAAAAATGGCGCAAGAAATGCAAGAAAAGTCGACCGGCGATTGTCTGGGATCCACCAAAAGAATCTATGAACAAAACCAAAGAAGATCATTCAGAGGAATTTCCTCAGTTATTAAAGATGGTTAAAGATCCATCAAATGTCGAGCACAAAGATGAGTCTTTCTCTGATCCATTGTTGAACACTCCACAGATAAAAACACCTGAAGATCAGTATAACAATGGTCAGAAAGACAACACCGTCAATGACAATTGCAAGGAATCTAAGAACCTGGAGAATACCCAGAAGATTACATCTGGAACCCCACAATCAGAAATTCCATCTGAAACTCCAGCTGAACCATTGGTTCATAAAAAACCAACACAAGTTCAGCTTGAGGGAACCTCCAGTCGTCCCCAATCAGAGACTGAAGCTAATTCTCTGCCTGCTCAAGAAAAGCCAAATCAGTCCCGTCTTCAGGCAGAGAGTTCAAAATCTGAACATCTAATAGACGGAGAACAGAAAGAAAACACAAAGACTGAGCTGGACAGTCCTGTGACTGTTTCATCTGCACAGCCTCCAGTTACACAACCTACTGACAGTGTTGTAAATATGCCTGTTGCAAGCCGGATTCCCCAACAGTCTGCACAGACTACCACCAAACCAGCGGAGATTGAAACACCTGTTTCACAAGAACTGAAGTTTGCTGAGGAACCAAGTGGAAGAGAACATCAGATAAAAAAAAAACGACACAAGAAAAATAGAGACAATATTGTCTGGGAATTACACTTTGAATCTATGGGCAAAACCTATGAGGATTATTTAGAGGAATTTCCTTTTTTACCAAAGATGGTTAAAGGTCCATCAAACGTCCAGCGCAAAGATGAGTCTTACTCTGGTTCTTTGTTGAACACTCCGCAGATAAAAACACCTGAAGATCATAACAATGATGGTCAGAAAGACTACACTGTCACTAATGTTTACAAGGAACTTGAGATCCTGGAGAATACCCAGAACATTACATCTAAAACCCCAGTATCAGAAATTCCAAATGATGAAGTTGCTGACTGTCATCCTGCAAACTTAAATCAGTCCGGTCATCAGGCAGGAAGTCAAACACCTGAGCATCACATACACATAAATCAGAAAGAACTCTGTAAAATGTCTGAAAACCTAGAGAATTCCCCGATAACATCTGGAAACACAGGATCAGATATCCCTTGTGTGGTCTCTTCAGAATTGGTGGTTCAGCCAGAATCACCAGCCGCTAATCCTCATCCTATCCTAAAACTTCTGCAGGCCAACAACCCAATGATTACACAGTCTGTCAACATTAGCCATGTTGATGACCAGAACATCTCTGAAAGTCCAGGTCTACTGATGATTCCGGAACACCAGTTTCATCAAACCCTAGCTGTAAAAGATGAGAAGATCTCAGCATTGCAAAAAGAACAGGAGTACTTGCTGAATCAGCTGAAGGACCTGCAATATCAACTCCACAAAAGCAATATTGTGCAGTCATTAGTATCCAAGCAGATGCAGAAACTAAAGGCAGAACTCAGTGAAGAGAAACTGAAAAGAGAATCAGCAGAGACATCTTTATCTGAGTTGCAACACGAAAGAGACAAAGCCAAAACTGAAATGAGCCAGATTCACATTCAGCTCCAGGATCAACAACAGAATTTCACAGAGGAGAAAATGACTCTCATGACTGAGATAGAGAACCTGCAACAACAAATTAAATCTCAGATATCTGTGTCTGAGAAGGAGGCAGCTATACTGTATGACGTACTAAGAAAGAAAAATCAGCTACATACAGATGTTTCCAACAGAGTCATCCAGCTGGAAGCAGCACTAACTGCTGAGAAGACGAGGGCATCAAGAGCTGAGACCAGCTTGGCCAAGGAGGTAGAAGAAACCTCAAGGATAAAGTCTGCTCTAGTGAAAGCCCAGGAAGAACTTGACGAGCAGAAACAACAGTGGGTACAGCGCAAGAAATGTCTCCTAGTCGAGCGGGCAGAAACTAAAGCCTCTGTAGAGAAATCTGTGATGGATTCTGAGAGAGAACTGGAAGAAGAGGAGATGAAATGGCAAAACGAAAAGTCAGAGCTTCTACAAAGCATAACTAAACTGAAGAAGTCTCAAAAAAAGAAAGAAGAAGAAAGAAAATGCTCTAAAGAAGACCTAATGAGGAGAATTGATAATCTGGAAGCTCTGATGTTAATAGAAGAACAAGCTTAAGTACATCTGTAAGACGAAATTCCCACAACAGACACTTGCAAATTTTTCCTCAAACTATGGTGGGAAGAAATTTCTCCATTTCTTCTAAGATCATGAAGGAAATTTCCTCCTCAGACCGAGGTCAGAATTCTGTCCTCAACTCAATTCTTAGATGTAAACTTCCTCCTCTATCCCTTTTCTTTCACCCCCACTGAACATGTTTTGTTCAAGATGTCAAAAAAAAAATATTTATGGACATCTGTCATCATTGTTTACACTCCAAGGAAATACATACCTAATTATACCTTTAGGCTAAAGGTATAATTCACTGGGTGGGTACCCATAAAGATACTGCTGTTGTATTCTCAACGGTGAGTTTGTATTTTATTAAGACCAGACAGACCACCAGAGGGACAGTATTGATCTTAGTAAAGTACAAACTGCCCTGTTGTACTCTCAATTGGGCTGTTTGTATTTCACTAAGACCAGACAGACCTTCAGAGGAAGAGTATTGGTCTTAGTAAAGTACAAACTGCACTGTTAAGGGTACAAAAGCATTACCTTTAAGAGTTCCATCCAAAAGAAGAATCCTTTGTGTCTTAAAAGGTACAATTAGGTGTTTATTTTTCAGGAGTTCTGCTGTGTAGATCAACAGAAATTTGCAGCCAAGCAAAGATGACAATAATTATTTCTTTATTTTAATTGTGCTCAGTGGGTCTTTATGTTTTCTGTGCTGTTAACTCTTTACTCCCACTTCTTTTTCCTCCTTTTCTATTCGCCCTAAAATAAAAAAAAAAAAAAAAAAAAATTATCCTCTCCCTGAGTCGCCACCTTATCGTGGTGGAGGGGTTTGCGTGTCCTGAAGATCCTAGCACCTATGTTGTCGGGGGCCCCTGGTAGGGTCACCCATGACAAACAGGTGTCTAGGGAAGGGATCAGACTAAGTGCGACTCAAAGACTCCTTTTTTATTTCAAAACAGTTTCTTAAATGTGAATATGTTGCATATTGTAAATTTTCTCCGCTTTGTCATGCATTGTATTTCTACTAATTAACTGCACACTGCAAGTTCTTATACTATGTTTCAACAGTTAAAATAAAATCACACGTGAGCACTCTGAATGCAAATAAGGGCAAACACATAAAGATGATTCACTTGTCCCTACGAAGGTGTTGAATTCTATTTCTCTGTTTTATTATATTAGTCTGTGTTTTCTTTCTTTTTACATGTCTTGAAACAGAATTTATAGTGTGACTCCATTGTTAACAAGTCAATGAAGTTTCATTTGAACTGAGGTGTTGGTCATGAGTGTGTGAATAATTTGGCACATGTGGCATCAAAGGTATATAAAGATACTTAATGACCTTAGGTGTAACTTAGATGCACAGAAGCTTTCTGTCCTGGTGCTGATGGATCTTAGTGCCGCCTTCGACACAGTAGATCACCAGATTTTATTACACAGACTCAGAAGTCTGGTGGGCCTCTCA
>JBAMHX010000025.1:10862093-10880039 GCA_037177515.1 Pseudomugil tenellus | reverse complement strand
TATATAATTACTCTAAAAATTAACATAGTACAAAGTCTTGCTAAAATATCTTAATATGAATTAATGACACATACAACTGAACCTCTGGGACTGTTTCTGTGGCAAACAGCTAGAGGGCAGGCTAAGTGAATAAATATGTTCAGTTCTGAAAGCATAATACATGAAGCATGTAAAATGAACCTTAGCAGGACAATACAAAATGATGCTTTATTGGCTCAAACATAAATCATGTACAATATCAGACACCATGACAATGCACACTTTATGAAGCCGAGGATCAAAGCATAACTATGAGCCACGACAGGATAAAAGACAGAACTGCTTAATGGATTTCGACACGAAACAGAAGAAATATATGATCAGCTGCACGTCAGTGGTTAGCACTGAAGCCTCAAAAGCAAGGAAGTCACTGGTTTCAGTGGAGTTTGCATGTTCTCCCTCTGTTAGTGTGGGTTCTCTCCAGGTACTCCCACTTCCTCCCACAGTCCAAAGACATGCACGTTAGGATTGGTCATTCTAAATTTTCCTTATAGTTAATGTGTGGACCTATTTGACTGTCTGTGATGGACTGGTGACCTGTCCAGGGTGTACCCCACCTCTCTCCCAATGATTGCTTGGACAGGCTCCAGCTACCCATGACTCATTTGAATAAGCAGTACAGAAAATAAGCGGATATACAACATCTTTTCCCTAGATTAATATTTCTATCTATATCAGGTTTCTGTTTGTAATGGCGTTACCTCAGCAGCAGTTTTCTACCTGTTTTAGTTGCTGTAGGCACATGATGTCTATTTTTAAACTATTGTTTGTAAGCATATCCTGACCTCAGTCCTTACCCTGAAACCAGATGGCCGGTCCATTTACTTCACTGGACAAGACTTACACAGCCATTAGCCATGCTCTCAGAAGACCCATCCAATTTGATGAATAAATATTCAGCCTGGCTCAAACCTGCATCACATACTGATGTCATGGCCTCATCAAATTTTACCAAAATGTATGGAAAATAATATTATCCTTTGAAAATTATATGCTTTTTTTTTACGATTTTCATTGCTGTTTTTTTCTACACTTCCCTGTCATATATAATAAAAGAGTAAAGAAAAGTAGAAGGTTGAAAATATGGAACTGCAGGAAGGTTTAATGCCTTATTCTGGGCTTAACAGGATGCCAGGATTCATTGACAGCAAATCTGACACTTGAAAGGGGTTTAAAATACTTTTCCACCCTTTCAGCGGTGAATTTTGACAATGTCTTTCAGCTGTCTGGTGAATGTAGCATGCAGAGCCTGCGATGAGCTTTCTAACCTCCTGGCGATGTCCGCTGCAGCATGAAGCATGTCTTCAAAAGCCAAAGACTCTTCTCTTATTCTGCTCCGGAAGAGAAACCAGTCCAGGTTGTGGGTGGAGTGATGAAAAGAGAAAGACAGAGTTAGGGAAGGAAGACCTACTTGATGTGTCCTGTAATCTGCTAGTTTTCTCTACTTTTGCTGTTAAATTTTTTTTTAAATCTTAGCATTAACAATAAGTAGCCAATGATAACCAAATAAGGACTAAAATTAATTAGACATTTATTTACTGGGAAAAATAGTCTAAATTTACTGTAATATGGCATGAATAAAGGACGTTTGAGGACTCAGAAGAGCAGATTGTGATGTTCGTCAGAAAAAAAACTTGAGAGCTAATTTACCAGTTTGCAGTCATACAGATTACTTCCAAATGGAGGAAAAAATCTTGGACCATTATGATTTATCCTAAAGAAGAACAGTTGACCAAACAGGAAAAACCACATTTCACTGAAATATACAGCATTGCCTGCGTGTTTGTTCAAGTTGATGTGCATCAGCCCGGATTCTGCTGGAAAATATTTCCATCAAGAGCAACTGAAAGTTGTAATTATTGCTGCAAAAAGTAAAAAAAAAAAAACATCTTTCTTGAAGCTTTAAAGCATTAACTTAATACTCTACTCACTTCTGCATTCCAGCAAGGGATTCCATGTTGTCTCCTTCAAACTGCTTTTCCAGATCATCTTCAGCTTTCTCCACCAACTCATTGCAGCTCTTGTGGTCTTCTTGGATTCCAATAATATTTTCTTTAATTACATCTTCGAAGCGCTGATCTCCCATCTCTGCACCTATGAACTGCTCTAAGTTCTCCACCACTGCTTTGTTTCCATGCTGTATGGCTTGCAGATAGGCCACTTCCTCTCTCTGTGCTTTCAGCCTCCGAGCCGAAGCAGCAGAGTTTGTGCTGAAGTGTACTGAGCACATATCCGGTTGGGGATCATACTGGAGCAAGGGTGAAGAGGATGGTGAAGATGATGCTGTCACGTTCCAGTCATGGTTGTTTTTCACCTTTGCAGGCTCATCGCCAACAGCCTGCAGCGTGTCGTTGATAGCTATAATGGCAGAGTTAATGTCATAGCCTGAACCCCATTCTCCATCTCCACTTTGACTGAGTACTGGGGTTGTCATGGATACCCAGGCCAAGATGAACTTTATCCAACAATGCCACATGGCAACCTAAAGAGACCGAGGAGAGAGACTGTGATCCTAAATCATTTGATTTTTTGTATTAAACAAGTATCTTGAACATAAAACTGTCTACAGTTTACTTGGAAAGCAAAACTGCAGAGTTGATACTGATTTATCTCAATTGGTTAATATCACATTTTTTGTGAATATTTCTTACATCAGCTGCATTATGTAGGATTTTATTAAAAGTTTTACTTATACACCTTTATTCCTTCTCATTCTTTCCAGTCTGTAATGTAGAAATGTCTTCAAATCATTCCTGAACAATGAAGAAGTTTAAAACGTGACTCCTCTTCATCCTTTAATATAATATTTTCTCAGATTATCTAATGTCATAAAAACATTATGCATTACTATTTCAGGCATGCAAGCTGCATTAATATGATTGGCTCTTGACCATAAAAGGTGGGCTTAGTTTTTGGAAATAAATTCACTTATTTTCTGAGATTCCTACATTTTCTTCCTTGTGGAATTTCTAGAGGCACATTTTAGATGTTTTTTTTCTCTTTAGTATAAAATAACTTGAAACATATTTGTATAACGTTCAAGGTGAGAAAGCATTTCTTGAAGTGTTAAAAGTCAATTAAAGGTCAAGTGACACAGATTAATTTTACACTTAATTCAGATGTCCTGTATTATTATGAAAAACACAATTCATTATTTAAAAGAATACATCCAAACTGTACTTTAGGAGTTATTTATTATTATTATTATTATTATTATTATTATTATTATTATTAATAATAATAATAATAATGCATTTCATATGGTATTCTTGACCTCATTTAATAATTTTATATGTGATTATTAATGGGCCGTTTTCTGTTGATGGGACATTTTTCAGTTTTTAGGGTAAAGTTTCCACCAGACTCTAAAGATAATTTATTAACTTAACAGTTAAAGGTAATTTGGTTAATTTTTAACCAGCATGAAGAGTATTATTTTAAGATTTATTTTCTAATATTTGAATCATTTTTTTCTATCCCAAATTTTCTTTCCTTCCTTGTTATGGTTCCAAACCTCTCTTATATACAATAAATTATCTAAAGAGAATCTTTGTAAAAACAAGCAACTCATTGCAAAACTAAGAAATCTAGCTTTAATTTAATCTGATTTCAGACCTGCAAGGGTTTGATGAGCTGCTTTAGATGTGAAAACATACCACTTGGATATGATCTGTGATTTTCAGATACCAAAGTTTCAGATTTCTAAAGATTATCCAGATTTCCAAAAAAAAAAAAAAAAAAATGGATAAATGCAAAGTGGATATAGGGTTAAAAGTTAAAAGTTAAAGGTTCTCTTATTCAAGTATTCAATAACTTTTTCATCTCAATCTGCAGACATTTTAACCATTTTCAGTTAAATGAAGGCAAATTCAAGCCACGCTGGTGCCCTGTTCTTATGGAACCAGCTCATAAGGCAACCTCTCTGCCTTTAAAATCAAACTTTTCTTTTATGAGAAAATTTTAAAGTTGAGAATAATCCAGAATAATCCTATGGCCGTCCACTAGTTATGCAGCCATAGGAGATATCCCATGATGCATTGAGCACTTCCTGTTATTTTCTCTGCTGTATATTTTCCATGTATAGGATGTTTCTGCCATTATTAACCTATTTCTCCTTTTTCTGCAGGTCTTATTTATCATTTCTCCTTTTTTGCATGTCTTATTTCTTACTTTCCTTTATCTTCAGGTCTTCCTGGATAGCAACTGCAGTTAATATGAATCTGACCTTTCTGTCCTCCCTGACCTCAGCGAGTTGAGGCAGAGGGCTACCTTACCCTCTGAGCTTGATTCTGCTGGAGCTTTTGCCTTCCTGTTAAAAGGGATTTTTCCTTCCCACTGTTGCCTCATGCTTGCTCAGAATGGGAGATTGGATCCAAGTCAAGATTTGATGCAATCTTGTTGGTTCCCTATATAAGGCTTTTTTATTAATTGGCGCCTTGAGATGACATTGTAATGAAATTATGCTAAACAAATAAATTTGAATAGTTAAATAAATAGTTGAATTGAATTGAAATGGAAACCTTTCCTGTAGACTGCAGTTGGTTATTTCAAATTTTTAATATTTTTCTGTCATCAGTGTTATTTAAAATTTACCGTGAAATTGTGAGCTGCTTGAGCCGTGGTTAAATGGAAAGCACTCTGCATTCTGTGGTTGCGGCATGGTTTGGCAGATTCATGAGCTGTGTCATGCAAAGACTGTAAAGCAGACATGCAACGGTGCTTTTGTTGTTTTGGTGGGCGTGCGGGGGATCCTGGAGATCTTCTTGTAAATCTCAGCAGCATATTACCAGGGAGTGAAGCTGCTATTCTAACATCACATAGGTGGTTGTTTATTCACTCTGACAGCTGTTTTTTTTTTTTTTTTTTTTTTTGTCTTCCCGTTTTCTGTAAAATAGTGTCTCTTTGGCCAAGTTTCTCACCTCTTCATCTGGAAATTTGCCTGCAGCAGAACTGTGAGGATTGGGACTTTGCAGAGTTCTTTTTGCTGTCAGAGCAAATTTAGTCTCAGCTCTGGTTTTTACATCACTCATAACTGAATGAGCACTTGAAGTTATTTGACTTGCATCTATTAAAAACCATGAATGCCCAGTCATGTCTACTGCTCACAGACACCATTAAAATATTGGAGTTTTTTTCCAGAGATGGTTTGTGGTGCGGACAAAAACCCATAAAGCAGTCAGATGCATTCTCCCTCTGCCTGCGACTGCTGTTAGCGCTGACTTCACATATGTTGCAGCATTTATAAAACGTTGAAACAAAGCTTTCATGCTGTCCTTTTATTGTGGTAAAATGAATTTATCATTAATTATGTTTTTTTTTTTTTTTGTGGTAGCTAGGATGACATCACTACTGGGATAAAACAGACTGAACCGATTATAAAATGAAATCATAATGAGAATACAGGTCTGTTAATAAATAATTTCATGTTTAAGATTCATTATTTTGGATATTTATAAACAGTTGTGAACTAACAAATGTTTTCTTATGTTCTTGTTCTTAATAATTATTCTCTAGCCAAATAATTTTGGTTGAAAAAACAAATAAAGGACTTTTCAGTAAACATTTTGGCTAAAAAGGAGCTCCAAATGAAAAGTGAAGGTTTAGTGACTTTATAGAAGCATTAGATGATGTTGACCCAGTGCTTACAGTTAGATTTTACCAGCTTTAAAACACAATATTATATTGCTTCCCTGTTTGGGCTTCAGTGATGCATCCATGCATAGTAACTGTTTTCTGTGTGTTATACATTTTGCTGTTATGGAAAAACAAAGAACTATGTAAACCAAATGTCTCAGGTATGATTGTAACATTGTAACATTCATATGTTCCTCATTAGGTCTTAAGTATAAATAATTTCAGATAAAATAACAAAGAAACAGTAAATGCCTTTATTAACTCATCTACTTTTGCCAAATCTGAGAAAGAAACCTGAATGGGTTTGTAGAACCACCTATAGCATTAAATTTGATGCATCATTATCCTGAGGTCCTTCACCCGATTTCAATAACGGGATAACGGGAAAAATGGATCATTTTCATTCTTTTCTGTTTCAGCCATTTTGTTATAGATATGTTTGCTTCATTTTAAGATTCACTTTAGTTGTTAGATGTGTGGCTTTATGTGTGACTATCACCTAATCTTGTATTCTAAGAGTTTATCATTGACTCATTGACCATTTTCAAACCAGGCTGCAAAACATTCCCCAATAATCAGCTGGTTTGAGGTGTTTGGGATGATATCCTGCATTCAGAATCTTTATATTTGATTTATTACATACAGTGTTTTAAGTAAAACTAGTGTCAAGTATTATATGTGTAGACAGTCATGTGCAGCAGCTGAGAGTTAATTCAACACAGTGTTAGTTGGAGGTTATGTTAATAAATAAAAATTAATATTGCCTCTTAGGTTTCTCTGCTAGCATTAGCTTCAGTTCTGAGCTGTATAGTGAGTAAAAAAGACCAAGAACCTGATGGGATGTTTGCTCCTATGAATCTTTTTTTTTTTGTGAGTAATCATAATAAGGACATTGCTGATGCATTTGCTCCTTGGGATTATGTTAAAACATGCCATGAGGTTGGTTCACAAGACACTTTATTTCTGAATAATTAATGTCCCCATTGGGAAAGTGCAGAAGATCCAAAACTTTATTCCTGTGAACTTTTACTGAACTTCCATAAATAAAAACCTCATGCATAGATTGGCAGCATTAAGCCGAATGAGACAATGCAATCAAATTGAAATGTAATTTATCAGAAAATATAATGTAACTGAGTCTGCATTCACTTACCAAAGCAGTAAAAGAAACTGACATCAACTCTCTTAACAAGAAGCACACATGCTTCTCGTTGCATAAGACTGGCAGGAGCAGTCGTCTTGGTCAGTGGAAAATGTCTGCAAAGTTTCCACGCTGGCGTCTGCTGCTTTAGTTGAAACAGTGTTTGTGTTTGACTCCTGTGGCCTGTTATGACCTTCTTTTGGCTTCACTGCAAAGGATCTGTCACTGTAAAGGAGCTTTTATGGGCTGTCTTTTCTGTTGGCTCAAAATAGCAGAAGCTTGCCTGCAGTGGGAAAGCCATTAGTTTGCACCACCCCTGGGATCTTTCAACTATTATTTGTACTCTTTAAACAGACTTGTAGATATTCACCAAGAGAAATAAATATTTGATAAATTAAATGGTGCTTAAGTAATCACTCGTGCAGTTGTTCTATTAGAAAATTAATTCAGGTTTAAGATGCTTTGGATTAAATTATTTATACATGATTGCAAAAGAATTCTCCTTGACCTGGTTGAATTTGATGCTCATATCTAACATCTCCCTCTTGGTAATTGTGAGTAAAACTGATCTGAAAGTGTCAAACGCTGCAGCCGTTGAACCTTGTGGCCTCTCTTGTCAATGTCTTAACAGGTGTTTTTCACAGCTGTTACAACACGCTTACATTCAATTTTAGGATACCAACGTTTAAGCGCAATAACGCTTCTCATTTAGTGGTACTTCTAACACCCAAATGGCACACCGTTTAAAACAAACCTGGCACGAAGAGAAAGACAAGCTTAAACAAACTTTGGGCACCCTAGTCAAACTTTCTTTCACTTGTCAACAATTTTACCAGTTAAACATGATCTTCTGTCCAAGTTAAGTGAAAGAAAAAAAGTCTTGGTAATTTGCGAGATCCATCTTTTTTAAAAAAAATAATGGTGTCTATTGTGGATTTCCAGGTGAATTTAAAATCAGCATCCTCCTTTGAAAACTCAACACCTTCATTCTTATTCTTTTTTAAGTAAACTGGTATTACTGGCAGTTTATCTAATTTATTCTTGCAATTATGAATTAACCCACCAACTCGCTCAGTAGCAGTATTTATCCACATGAGAACAGAGTTTGTTGAACATTTATGAAGGTTTCTTGCGTGGAACCTGCGGATTTGATCTGCCTTTTTATTAGTCATGTGAATATTCCTCTCAGAAATGTTTTGAAGATTAATGTTTTTTTTCTGTCAAGTTGAATTTCTGAATCACCTCGTGCACTATAAAAATGTACCCAACTGAAAAAAGCATTCAATGTCTTTCTGAGTATCAACTATTGTGTTGTATTGTATTGAGCCAGGTTCTGCTGGATGTTTTGCCTCCCTGTTAAAAGGGAGTTTTCCTTCCCACTGTCGCCACATGCTTGCTCAGGATGGGAGACTTGATCGAAGTCTAGATTCGATTTAATCTTGCTGGTTCCCTTATGTAAGGCTAGTTTATGAATTGGCCGAAATCTGTGAAGTGCCCTTAGACGACCTTGTTGAGAAATGGTGCTATACAAATAAAGTTGAATTGAACTGAATCAAATTGAATAATTTGTCATTATGAGCAGCTACTGAGAGACGTCACATGGTGCATTCCTGACTACGTTTGAAGCAATCCAAATTCTAAAGCGCAGTGAAACTTGCATCACTTGATCTTGCCTGTGTAAAACCATTAACCCAACAAGTTCATTAATCATTGATGTTCGGTAAAAGTTACATGAGACTGCAGATCTCTTCAATTCTCCAGAAGCTGAATGCTGCTTTGTTCCTGTTTTTGTTGTATTTTTTAAAAATATAATTGTCTAAAAATCAATCAAAATTTTTTATAAGATTTATTTTGACTTTATGCTTTTGAGATATTTCTTCAAACTTATATAAAATATAGACAATACAAATATTTGACAATTAATGCAAAAAATTATCCTGCATGCATGTAGATATTTTGCTCTACATCAGCGTAAACTACAAAAAAGTTATACAAATATAAAATTAAATTAATTATATTACAGTTTATGTGAAACTACAACTAGAGAATAATTTATTTGCTTTTTATATTACTATAAAAAGTAATTAATCACATTCTTCATGGTTAATTTAAGTTTAAGTTTTTACCTTTTACCAAAAGGACATACATTTACATACACTGTCACATTGTATCTAAAATATTCATAAGAACAGCTTACCTCACTCCACTAATTTTTCACTGCTAAATTCTGCCACTTCCTCTGGGATAATCCAGCAAATCAATTTAGAAAGTTCAAGAGCACTATTTACAAGTAGAGGAAGCAAATACTCAGTCAGCTTTCCTCCACATGGCAGACAAAAAAAAAAGGGAAACACACGTACATACAGTTATGATTTGGTTGAAGAGTATCGTCTATGTGCCCCTGTCTGATGTTGGGAGGAGTTTCGAGAGGAGGGGGATGTTTTGAGAAAAGGCTGAAACTGAATGATTCCTTTCTTTGCAGCAGAGCGAGGGGCATGGAAGAAGGAGGGGAAAGAAGGGGTGTAATCTACTTCACATCTGGGGGATTTGGTGGAAGAAACAGGATAGCTTAGCATGGAGAAAAATGCTGGATAGACTTTTCTTATGTTTTCCTGGAAGACTTTCATTGATGTGCATTTCAAGTTTGCACTTGAGATTTGAAAAAAAACATACTTTAAATGTAGGCGTTCAGGTGGTTAAAGGCTTGAACACAAAGATTTTCCTCAGAATCCAGAAGAAAAGATACATCAAACCGGAAAGGTTATCACCTCCTGAAATGGAATCTTGATGGAATAAGTTACAACCATCACATTCATTTCAGGCTGCTTGGATGTCATGTCTCCATTTCCTCCTCCTCCCGTTTCTCCTCAAAAGAGGTGCTTCATGTTTCTAATTGGTTAGTCAACAAGTAGAAGCTATCCCTCTGTTTCCTCTGGACTCACCATTGATGCTTGCATTTCCTGGTCATTGTGTGTGTGCTGGTGTGTTTGGCTGTACACACTTACCCTAAGTCTGTTAGTCTTCAACAGTCAGTCATTATCAATTACGCCATGTGATTTTTGGGTCCCTGAAATTAACTGGTCACATGACCCTTTACGTTACATCCAGAGATGGTAAATTTATCTTTTTTTCTTTATCTGCTTTTGTGTCGTGGCCAAATTGTAGAGGATTGTTACTTTTGCGTTCCTGTTGTGGTTAATTGTGGACTGCGTTGATTGGGAATTTGAGGAGTGTTGCAGCTAACTGTGTAGTTTTTTTTGTTTGTTTTGTTTTGTTTAAACGACTTGTTATGCACAAACCAAGAGACAGTGTCCATGGTATGCAACGCTCCTCCTTTGCCAATTGGCAGACAGAAACAATCACAGCAACTTTAGAAGCTAGTTAGCATTAGCAGCTTCCACCAACCAAAAAAACATGGATTCATACACATGCACAACAAATGAGTATTTTCTTTTAAAATATAAAATGCCCTCTTTTACTACAATATATGTTATGAAACAAGCATTTTTCGTCATGAGACTAAAATCAAATCAGGAATAGCTTCTTTAAGGGCCGTTGTATATGAGAGCCTTGAAAAAAGCAACAAATAGAATATAGTATTATTATTATTATTATTATTTCCTACTCCAACATACCTGATTCAGATTAATTATAACAGTGATTCTTAAACTTTTTACAGTGAGTACCATCTGAGAAAATAGCGAGCTCTCAAAGTACCACCACCATGACAGACCTAAATACACACTAGTAATTATATAAAGCTCCAACATACATGTCTATTGGCTATAAGCAGTTACAAAAGGAAGCATGTTAACTTCTCATGAGGATTAATTACTGGTGGGCTCAAGTGCATGAACCGGACGAAGAAGCAGGCTGATATTAAAATAAAAACAAAGAGAAGACATTACTTATTTACATAACAATTTAACATATTTTGTGTATTGTAAACATTTTGAACTATTTTGATTATATTTGAAAATAATACCCTTTAAAACCTAAAAGTGTTTTTGGGAGTAATCCTCATCTGGAATTGTCTGTGTATTATAGCTCATAAAATAGTTATCTTGTAACTCATTCATAATATCCATGTTATTATTGGGTCAAATGAATTTAAAAAATAATCTTTGGACTCATTAAGAGAAAAAAAAAACATAAGTAGAAAAAAATAAATTTCACATCTATGTATTGAAAAAACTATAATAAACAAATGTTTGGACATTTTTAAAGTGTTTACAAATGTCTTTGGGATAATAGGGTAAAATATAAAAAGTCTAACTATTATATATAGAGATATATGATTAAAAACTGTTAAAATAACAACTCGTGTTATTGCAGCTGACGCCTCCTACAGGCCATTTCTATTGACTTTGCCAAAGATGGCAAATGAGTGATTTCTCCCACTTAAAATAAGCCCAAACGTGTTTGTAGTCCTTTCCGAGAAACAAAATAGTAAGGAATGGGTCATCTTGTTCCATTTCGATCTTTGATGCACTATGTGATTTTATAAAGCAGTCCAATTGGACATGTAAAAACATGTGACAGAGCAAGTTGATCGACATTTATTTGGCCAATCAAATTATGCTGTTCCATCAGCAAGCTAGCTCCGGAATAAAGAAATCTCTAATCTTGTGCACACAAAAAGGTAAGTAATAATTGTGTGAATGGTGTCAAGCATTTCTTTCAAACCCTTTTGACCGAACTTTTAAACCAAACTTTAAACCGTTCCAGAGTTTAAAGAGCGCTAAGTCGAGGATTTCGCAAGATATGATTTCCCCTCAGGTACCACCAGTAGGAGCTCGAGTACCACCAGTGGCACGCATACCACAGTTTGAGAATCGAGGAATTATTTTTCATCACGTTTTTTTGCAGCCCTGTTATTAAGCTATTTATTTCATTATATTGCTGAAGTGCAGAAACCTTATAGAAACGCGGTCTGCTAGCTATTGGGAAACCTTCATACTGTAAATAAACTCTTATTAGCTATTTATTTTTATTTGCCTGTTGCATGTAAGAGCACTTTGTCTTAAATACAAAACCACTTTGTTCATTATGCATCCCATGCAAGAGTATTCAGCTGCTTTGGAATTACACATGATATTTTACTATGTTCAAGGTTGACAGCAGCATACTGGTAGTATTTTTTGTTAGATGTTGGAGATAGTGACAAATTATGTAGGATTAGTTCTTCCATATTTAGGATAATTGCTTCATTTTTGCAAAAAACTGAATTAAAATGTAACCTAAATGAAATGCAAATATCTCTTCTGTACAGCACACAACTGTTGGGAAACAGACATTTGCCTGCTTTATTTCCTTCAAATCAACTTTGAAAGCGAATGAATGCGAAATGCAAAGTGTTCTCTTGAGGACATCGAATGTGTCTATTATCTTTCCCAAATTCATAAAGTTTTCTGGTTGCAGATATTGCAGAAAGCAAAAATTGTAAGGCGTTTCCTGTTATTGCTTTCTGGATTTTGCAGAGTGATGCAATAATGATAATTTCATCTAGCATTAGCGTTGCAGATCTGGTGTTCATAATGTGGGATGCTTCCTTTCTTCATCTTTAACAATGGGCGTCATTGGAATCTGCCCACCACTTATTGTGCCGGGCAATAAAGTCATTTCTCAAAAGACAGGAATGATGTCAATAAAGATTCACAGCTATGTTTGTTTTGGCAACTTGGCAACAGAGTACAATACTGCTCCCTGGAACATATTTTAATATCAAATAAATGGAAATGGAATCATGAATATTGTCGCATCCATCCTTAACAGAGGTTTTTGTCTTTTTGATGCAGCTTAATCAACAATTAAAATGCTAAGATAGAGAATAAATCTATTTCTGAAGTACTTCTGTGGGCAGATGGATTCACAGAGAAACTTGCTCCTAATCTTGGACATACAATACAATGATGGATGCTGATAGCAACAAATAATCCAGGAGAGTTATGCTTTAAAAGGTTTACAGTACAGGCGAATTAACTGACATAACTGCATTTGCATATGCTTTACATAGCTTTAAAAGAACATAAACACAATGTTGTCAGGTAGGCATCAAATAACTGATGTACTTTAAATCAGCATGAATAACTGTTTAAACATCTCAAACTGTATTTTTTTTCTTCATCTTTTTTGTTTTTAAAATGAAAAATTAAGACAAACTGATCAAAATGTTGCCCCTTAATTTTTTTATTTAGTTTATATTAAAATCTTTTACGAATGAACCAAAGACCAAAGCATGAGCTCAGAAACCCTGAGAGAAATGTTATTTGGACAGGTTTGGCCATCTATTACATGATGACTCGCATGATGTCATTCAGCCTGGAAATCTCTTATACACTTTAACTCCACCTCATTTGCTGATTAATAAACACAAGAAGCTGGAAGGAAGGGATAAAATAAATGTCTGATAGATTTTTTTTAAAGCAGGAATTATTACTATTGCACATTGTTCTGTTCATATTTTGCAATAACATTTCTCCCTCCATTGACTACAAGAAACTTCCAACATATTTGCCGTAAACATCTGGCAGGCACACAAACTATCCTCACACTGCTCTCAACCAGATGGTCTTTGTCAAACACCAGCATGTTAAAAGTTCTCAGCCATGTTTAGACATGCATGTAGCATGTCCAGGATGCCCCTCCAAAGAAAAAAAAAAAAAACACCATATGGAAGCTGTTTTTCATGTTCAATGTAATCTATCTAACTGAATCTAAAATCCCTGACATCTGGGATGAATGTTATATTACGTGGTGGTAAAAATGCAGAAACGTGCATTACCTTTGAAGAAAAAGATTTGACAGACAGCAAATCCAGATATTTATAAATTAGGATGGATTTTTTTCCCTCTTGGTTTGAGTTTTCAACTTTGTTTTTCTAAAGTTTTCCACAAGTTGTTATCAGATGCAGACACAATTAAACTATAATCAAATATTTTTTAAAAAAAGATGCGGTTATCTTTCCACATTGTTTAAGAATATTCTGTTGGCTTACTGTTCGTATTCATTGTTGTGTTTCTGCTTGATTGTAAGTTTTCCTCCTATTAAAATAATCTAATAAGAATTTCATATCAAAGGAAAGTAAAATATGAATTCACAAAACTATCGACTGAAGTGTTTAAAACATTCATACAAATCAGACGGTGGCCATGAACATATTGATCAAAAAACTGTTTCAGCCATTTTTGATTGACCAGCATCTTGTACACCCTAAGGGCTGTTATTGACCAAGTCCAAGGATTCAGTGCTTTCTGCAGTCACTTATCCACAGCAGTATGTGGAAGCAATAAGTGCCACAGCATGCTGGTGCTGATAAACTCTGTTAATCCACTCAGGGACCCAAACACAGCTTTTCTCAGTGCCCAGAACCAGTGTGCTTTTCCACTCTACCCCATGCTTCCTTTTACAGCACAGATTCTGCAGCTTTTGGGACTTTGGGACAGGGAATTGGGATGATGTTGACTTTTTAAATCTGTAACAAGTCAAATCGTGCACAGAAATGAATAAATCTTCCACGGGAAGCTTTGCTTGAATTAAAGGGTTGCTGCTAACAGTTACATAATGTTCTGAGACAAATTAGTAGCTGCATCTACAAATTTTGAGAAAACTAACAAAACAGACATTTGCTTTAAACAGTGCAATATATATATATATATATATATATATATATATTCATAGTTAAATGTCCAATGTTATGCAAAATTAACTTTCTAAAGGACTTTTAACATTCATATGTGTCATATATTTCAGTTAAAGATCAGGGGCCTCATTTATGAAACTTTGCGTATAATCTCTACTACAACTGTTGGTACGCCAAAGTAAAAGTTGGATTTAAAAAGCATTGCACATGCACAGGTGCATGCAATTTCCTTATATAAATCAAAACCTTGCTGAAAAGGTTGCTCAGGTGATTTTGGTTCACATCTCCACCCTTACACATGCACTTTCTATATACAGTATATGGTCAATGCAAAGCAACTCATAAATATCTCAGCATATGAATCACTGACTGTCCTTGGGATTGTATGGTGAATCATGGGAACTGAGACGGTGCGTGAACGTAACTTTTCAGAGATCAAGATTGAGGTGCTTGTTAGGGAGGCGGAGACATGTAAGACAATCTTGTTTTGGAGTCATAGTCACGGTGTAACAAACAAGATGAAAGCCGCTGTGCAAAACAGCCGGTGACCAGTGAGTCGGACGGTCTGACACTGGACCCTGAACACTTCCCCATCCTCATAGTATCATTTAGTCTTCAAGAAGTGCAAGTGCATCCATTGTGACACATTACACTCGTGTGTCCCAGCGATATTTGTGTACTTACTCAGTAATTACTCAGATTGCTGGACATCCTCTCAGAATTAATGTACCAATAGGTGTAATAAGGTTTTTATTAACCTTATTATTTTTAACCTTATTATTTTTATTAATAATCCATGTTTCCATGTTTTTGATTACAATAATACAAAGTCTATAACATTTTCTGTGCAGATGTGTCATTTTTGAAATAAATAATTAAACAAACTGATTCCCAGTGAAAACAAATCTGTGCAGAGATTTTTAACATCAAAGATAAAGCGAGAGGATTAAAATAGCTTCTGCTACTATGCCAGCCGGGGCCTCTTTAATATTTTCTAATATTGTTTCTTGCTTAATTTATGGCGGAGGAATTAATCTCCCTATTCATGCATTTACTGCCAATGTGAATCTAGATCCAGTCCCTGGGTATGTCTTCATAATATTCCTAATGCTACTAAGTCATGCTGGACATAGTTTTCCACCTTGGTTTTATTGCCCTCTGTCTGCTACTTTATACATTTTATAAAGTGATTTTGTAGATTGACTACCTGGAGTCAGTATGCGTATGGATCCCAGATGAAGTGTTAAAAGTCAAGTGTTTCACAACAACACTGCTTTTTATTCTACTAAATAAAAATCTAAAAACCCTTAATGGTGTTTAAAGGGAAGCTTAAATGATACATGCTGAAGTCCAGTGCATTAAAAAGGTACTTTGTCCTGCATGAGCTGTCTTCAATAAAATGTCTTATACAACAGATGCCACCATGGAAAAGAAATACAGACCCCCCTCACCCTCCAGACTTCATTAAATAAGTCAAAGAGCAGGAAATGAGATGGCCTTAGGATACAGAGAACACTGATCCATCAGACTGACACTGATTTGGACCAATGGACTTACAAGTGTCTGCTCATACTGTACCATATCAAAGTCAGTCCTCCTTAACATCCCAGTTCTCTTAGCTGATGTTTAACGTAATTAACTATCCCTGGATTAATATAAGATAAATGGTTCAGAGACAAGCCAAAATATAATAACGCAAATGCGATTAGCCAGTTTGTGTGCTTCCTGGAGACCACAAGGATGAAACAGATGATTATATTATAGAAGCCATTCCTTGACGCCAACCTTTTACAGCTATGTTGACCCTCAAAAGACTTTGAATAACCATTTCACAAGTTTATGACAGAGAAAACAAACTCCCTGGACAAACTCTTCTACAGAAAGACAGTTGGTCATTTGACCCTTGAAGATAACCTTTCTTCTCGCGATGTACACAGTAATGATAATTACTCCCTCTCCAGGTTGTCTTGTCTTGCCCGACGAGACATCTCCTGATTTGCGCCGTGATTTCATTACTCATTATAAACCATAACCCAAGCAACTGGTGATGATGCTTCACCTCATTCCATATTGTCTCTGTCTTCTTCTGTGGTATCTCCACGAATGTTTTTTTTTTCTTTAATTGTTTATTATACAAATTAAACAATACATTAATATGTGTTGTTTTGTTGCGTTGCCATCAGATGACATCGGTAATTTTCTAGAAAAAATGCGCTGGGGGAGGGTTAGGGTTAGCCATAGACACCCTAAACCTAAGGTCTCCCCTTACCTAAACAGTCTCCTCCCCCTTTCCTAAATACCCCCCTAATTCTTTAACCCACCATCTTAAGCCTCACCATGACCCTTACCCTAAACCTAAGGTCCTACATAACCGTTAGGAAGCCTCTCTCTAGAGTACTAGCAGGCCACCTACCCCTGGGCCTGTTCTGATGTCCACGGACGCACCAATCAAAATGCTTTCGGACTTTCTTTGGAACAGTACCCTCCCCTAACTATCTGATCCTGTTTCCTTAAAATAATTGCACACACATAAGGATGAACGTGACCCGGACTGGGACTCGAACCGGGTAACCCTGTGTCTCGACTGCGTGGAGGAGGCCATCCAGATGCCTTGCAAGCCAAGTTATGGTTTTCTGTGGCTTTCCAAGTGACTGAGGCCTGGGCCAACCGAGAGTAGAAGCCCTTTGCACCATGAGAACCCACTAAAAGCCAAACAAAAATAACCTTTTGAACTTGTTTATACCCAATACTCCTCACATAACCACGCAGGGAGATGCACCACTAGCTTCGACAAGCCACGCCCACGGAGCAGGTGGCCGGACGCCCTGTCCCGCTTTAAGACATACACGTACATCTAGAAGTCAAGGGGCTCGGCCACCGGAGCATGTCCAGATCTTGAGCGAGTGTGCCAACCTCATCTCTGACTGCACAGTTCCCTCCGGGGCCATTACCAACCGTTCATACAACATTATGGACCCAAATCCTATAATGATGGATGACTCCTCATGACATGGAACAAATGGAAATGCTCTGAGGCCGGGTGGACTGGTATAAGGCCAGGTAGACTAGATCCATCTGGAAAGACCCTGTGCACTCTCTTCTCTTCTTGCTCATGTGCTCTGCTCGGGTTTAGCTTGTTTGCTCCTGTGTTTAGTGAACGACTCCGGTCTTTTGTCCTCCTTGCTGGAGAACAAAGGAAGCCACATGGCCCAAGCACATGGCCGTCACTGAGAAACTGAGATGAAGGAGTAAGCGTCCACTTTCTGCAACTTTAGTTTGAGCCTCCGAAACGGAAGTTCGATTTTCCCACAACTCCAGCCTAGACAACTTTACCTTTTGGACTTTGTCTGAACCTTTCCACATTCGGCATTAACAACCTCAAAAATAACCTCACCAAAATGCCATCGACCTAGGGAGACCAACCAGGCTGCGAACCCTGAGGACAGGTCTTCTCCCGATTCCAAATTACATATGTACATTTGTACATATA
>JBAMHX010000025.1:10843320-10861052 GCA_037177515.1 Pseudomugil tenellus | reverse complement strand
CCCTGTGTAGCTGGGATTGGCTCCAGCCCCCCCGCGACCCCGTTCGGGAACAAGCGGTAGAAAATGGATGGATGGATTTATTTTTTTTTAAAATGTTTTTAAAACTTTCTGTTCTCTACTAATCTCTTACGGAGTTATATTTCTCATTTTATTCTATCAAGAAAATATACAATCTGAGAGTGAAATAAGTTTTTTAAGGAAAAAAATATATTTAATTGTAATTCTGTTCACACCGATAAGAAAAATTATATTTGTGAGTTAAAAAAAGTTTTCAGATGAAGTATTCTGTTATAAAATATATATATAGAATGACATTGTTAAAAAATATATTTTTCTTAGAAAAAATAGAAAAAACTATTTTTTATCTCAAATATTATTTGTCTTTGCTGTCAGAATAAGAAATTTTACTTTGATAAAATTATTTTCTCTCTCAAATCCTTTTTTACTGTTGGTTCAAGCTTTTGCTATTGATGTGAAACCTGTGCGAGGGGCTCATTCTGCTATTGCTCATTCTCAACCGCACTGACAGCTGGATGGACATAATTTCTGCATGGTGGTTACATCTTTGTCATGTCATCAGCCTGTTAAAACCATGTTGCTTAGCTTTAGGCTCGAGTCTGTTGATGTCCCTCTCACCACAAAACCGATGTAACACAGAAATACTGACACCAGTACTTTGGGCTACTCTTTGTAGGTTCAATCACGGTGGCAACTTCTGAACCATGTGACAGAGTAGGTATAGACTCCTGGTCTACCAGTTGTACCAGTGAGAAAACCTTCTGGTAAACAAAGACCGTCCCACTTGAGGACACAGTTCATAGTGGTAATGGAGCAATGCTTTATAGTTTGTGATGAACCCTAGAGAAGCATGATATGCAGAATCAACCTTTGTCAGACATTGAGCTGAAGCATTTATCTACAACATGTCTCCATGATCGAAAATGGACAGGAAAGTTGTTGTGACAAGGTGCTTTTAACCACAGAAGAAAAATTAAATTTATTCCTGAATAATGATCCAAGTTTCTATTAGAGATTCTTCACAAGTGTCTCCATGTGGGGTTTGAAAGTCATCATGTCATCAAGCAAGATACCAAGATACTTGTACAAATGAACCGCCTCTATTTTTATTTTCTCTGTCCTTTTCAAATACCCATGAAGTGAAAAATATATTCAAAAGTGATAAGAAACCTCCAGGCAACAATTCAAATATATTAAGTAGAATACAAAGAATGTTATAGCATGGAAGTACCAGTCGAGATTTACTTGTTGGAATGTCGTGTATATCCTTTCTACACATTTACTGAGAGGAATAGAGTGAGATGGCACAAGGAACCAGAGTATAATGATTTATTTTAATTCTGTTCATTTATACAATGGCTGTTTAACTCCGTATTGCCTAAATGGTCATATTTTATATTGTTTTCAAGACATTTTGCATCACTTTATGGTAGAAACTTTATTCAAACCCCAGTTTCATGCTATATGATGCTGGTCTCCTGCCCCCTGGTGAACACCACGCAGCAGAAGATTGTACATTACAATATTTTGACCTATAACACGGTAATAAATCGTTAAACTTGCCGAAAAAAAAGAAGTTCTTACATTTCTGTACAGATTTTTTTTAAAGAGCCACATACAAACACTATTAAAAGTCATCATATGTCAGAGATGATTGGAAACTCCTATTAATCAGCTGAAGCAGCTCATGTGTGGATATAAAGAACTTGTTTTCTAGAACCCACGCAGACTGGGAAAACCAGTGAATAGTTTTAGTGACATGACTGGTCCAAAAAGCTTCCTTACAAATTGATGCTAACACGCAGAAGGATATATAATTCATGCCTAACGAAGATCAGTGTCTCAAAATCTGTTTTCAAAACGAATTAGTCATTGAAAACTAAATGTGTTTTCTCTAAAAAACTTTCTAAATATCTCAATTTTTAGGCTTCTAAGCGAGGGTTGTGTTACTCACATTGATTCGAATGCATGACATTAAATGAATATACATTGAATTAGAAGAAAAGTATTTGTTTTGTCATAACTGACAGTTGCATACTGAAAGTAGAAAAGGAGATGTAAGGAGACCTACATGAAACTCCAAACTGGTAAATTTATCTCAAAAGTAGTAGTTTTGTACTTTTCATAACAGTCCTCTTTTTCTAAAAAATAAAAAAATGACAGCTATTCTCACCTGTATCCACTGCATCATGGGTGGTAAAAAAAGAAAGCATAAGGAAAGTGAGATTCAAGACCCCAGCTGTGTTCTCATCCAAGCAGGAACTCCTAATCAATACCTTGCAGCTGGGAAAGGCATGTTGAGAATAGTGAAGGTCAGGGTCACATACTGTATATACAATCAGTCTTATGCAGGAAACTGAACACTGGGATTCCACATGTGCTCAGTCTTCGGCTTCCAAGAGATAAAAATGAAGAAAAAGAACAGAAATAAACTCTTTAATTTAAATCCGCCAGGGTTTGAAGTTATTGCATAAAGCATCCTTCTTTTACTTGTTTGGCTTTGTATAAAGCTCACAGGAGTTGACTGATACTGAAACTACAAAAGTGGAAATAGCTGTTGAATACAGGCAGAAAAACAGTTAATTCAGCATTTCCTTCATCCTTTCCCGGTGCTTATTTTTCAACAGGCTCAACTACATTTTAGATTGGCATTTACACACACTGACCAAATGCAGTGTGCGTAAATGCTCAAAAGATCAGGCTAACCTTCAGGCTCACATTAAGTATGTCAATAATGAGATTTCCACACATTACATGCAAACTGACTAGGTACTAATGTGGGAGAATAATATTTCCAAGATAAGGTGCAGTTGGGTCCAAAAATTGAATTCAAACGTAACATTGACTTTAAAAAGGAAGCTGTAGCACGTGTAATGTCCAGGAAATAAAGCTTTGCACCACTGAGCAACGGAGCATCAGGCTGAGTGAATCAGTAACGATTATGATAATACATCTTTATGTTTTATTGTGGCATCATTATGGGTGATGGTGTTTGTATCTTTTAATGTCTGACTTTAGGATTCCAGCTCAGTTTACTGGTAGGATGTGAAATGTTGTACATGGAAATGTGGATGGATGAGCTGTTGATCACAGCTCTTTTTTCTTTGTTTGGAGGAAAACTGACAGGAGGAGCAATCTCCCTTCACTGCCAAAGTTGCTGGTTCTAATCTCAGCTGGGGTCCTCTGTGTTATTTTTTCATATTATTCCTGTACAAATATTCTCTCTTCAGGTATTCAAACTTCCACCCATAATATTACCAAGAAATCTAAGAATAATTCATGATTTTTAATTGCCTCTTAGAGTGGATAGCATATAGTCCTTTATCTCTTGTGTTATTTATTGGCCTCATGGAAAATTTGCAACCAATTTAGGGTGCATCGTGTTCCTTGCACAATCCACTTTGAAGTGAGTAGGTTAAGATAATAGGTGGAGAGACATTGGCTCAGTTGAAACTTTTTTAATAGCAAAAATAATCTAAAGCGGCAAGAAGATACTTTCTAGCAATGAATTGTGTACATTTTTGTGTACATGCATGTAAGTGTGTCTGTTTGTGTATGTGAGCATCCTAAACTGCTGAGTGTTCACTGTACAGCCTCTTCCTGGAAGATGAGAAACTGCTGTTGCCAGTAAAAGTTTTCACAACTACAAAATAACTGTTTACAATGGACTGTGTCCTTAAATCTGATGGCTGAATGACTGTAGTTAGTGGAATTAAAAATACTTACAGAAATTATTCAAATTTGATGAGTGAATAACACAAATGTAAACATCAAAACAAGTGATATAATCCCAACTGATACAAAGAGTAGTTTCTCACTTCCTAAACTTTGGAAAGACACATCTGGGTTTGTGAAAAAGCTGTGAGTCTTTTTAAGAAAGGTCAAATCATTGGCATGCAGCAAGCAGGGAAAACATCAAATGAAATTGCAGAAACTAATACAGCTGGATTAAAAACTTTCACACCTATTACAAAGAAGTGAAAGTACAGTGCTGAGCTATCATGTTTCAGGAAGAAATGTCATTGAAACAAATATTAAATGATCCTTTCATTATGTGGATCAAATAAAAGAAAAACTAAAGAACTCAGAAAATGTTTAAAGTTAAAGTGAGAACACACAATGCTTAAATTTGGCCATTATTTAGTAAGTCTCACAGCTAAAAAAGGATATGATGTTATTCAGTCAAAGTTGTTGGAGAGCATCCAGAACCCTTCACATGCACTTTGGTGTACATGTTCATACTAAAATCAGCTGAAAAATACCTATAACATTTTTTTCATTGATTTATTTTTTTCTGTGCTGTCCTGAGCTCTCATGCTGAATACTGTATTTACTCTCCAATAGTACAACAGTCTTTGACAGTTAGTGAGTGTAATTGCAGCGCCAGTTTTAAAACAGGCAGACAGAAACTGATCATTCTGAATGGGGCTGTAAAAGAAAGTACATGTTGATGTAAATGTTAAGTAAATGTGGCATAAATTGTGCACACATCAATACAACTCCTTATAAATTATTTACACAGTACGACCTGTCACACTGAGCACACTGGAGAAAATGATCTTGCCCAAAGACACTTCAACAGGTAGCCCGGGGAAGCCGAGTATGAACCACTAATCTTACAAATAGCACACATCCGCCATTTCTCAGCAACCACTTGGACTATTGAAGTGATAGTCATCCCTGCAGCCTTTTGATCTAAGCATATTCCGGACATTTCAGTAAAACCATGTGGAGAATGTGAAATGAAGTAAACAGCACAGTGTGTGTCCTTTAAAATGGCGTTTTTAAAGTTAAAATTTACTTTGTTTATACTGTTCTAAGCTACAGTCTGAAGGCTCCATTGATAAAGCTATTTCTGAAGTCACAGCACAGTTTTGTCATACATGAAATGTGATCTTAGCCAAAAGTTAAATATTAACCCTCTACAAATACCAGTGTATTGTACTCCCGGGTCTTGTTGAATGTATTCTGCAACTGCAGCATCATTCCTTATAAACTACAAACAGTGTTTGCAGTGTCACTTACTGTCAGTCTTTGCCAGGCTTTTCCCCAAGGTTAATGGCCTCTTATTGGCCTGCTATAAAACCATCTTCAAAGACTGGACTCATTTTGCGCTTTACTTGATTACTGTGTTGGAGCTCTGTAGCTATAGATTTAATTAAACACATGATTTACTGCTACAGCGTAAAACCATAAAATCTGCTGAACCAAATCGTAGCAATTTAGCAGGTTTGTCTTGTAGTGAATACATTCTTCTGTTAAATCAATGTATAATCCATTAGTCAGTATCTAATCAAAATGACTAAATAGATTTAATGTTTTGACCTTTGCTGCATTTAAACTAGCAAGATATTTTTCTTCACATGGGCTTTTTCCTGAAGAAATTTGAAAGAAGCTTTATGTCAATATTTTCTCTGATTCCTGGACTTTCGTACACTTTCAGTATGAACATGGCCAGCAGGTCCATTTGGACTCGTAAGTTGAGGTTTGTGCTTTACTGAGTGTGCATGGGTTTATACTGGGCATATTCTGCTGGTCCCATGTGGTCTCAGCCACAAATGTGAAGCCCATGTAGGTTGGCTGCATGAGCCCCTTAGGGGATGTATGTGGTCAACGGCATAAACAAGACAAATTGAAACACAGCAAAATTGGCCCCAAGTTGAGCCCTAAATGAATCCCAGTCAGAACCAACTTAAAAACTGAATATGTTTGTCCAGCCTTGCCAGTTGTACAGTCAGTAGGATCTGTCTGCTATTCTGGGACAAGAGCTCGGTTCAGGACAATGCTGTCTTGTTCCTCTCACATTACTGTGCTTAGTTACAAAACAAGCTGATGGCATGGCTTTAGTCAGGGTCAAACACTGCCGTCCATCTAAATATCAAATTCTCTGTTGACTGCAGAGAACTATGATTTAGTTCCCACATTGGCTCAGTGCTGCTGGAGAATGCATGGACCGGACAAGGCACTCATCCAAAACTGTCGGAACCATTACTTTGAATTTGTGCCATATTGTGGTTTCCTGTAATCTCACTTTTAATACCAGAAAAATAGATTTTATTAGAATATTAAGTTCACATGTGGGGAAAAAATTACCAAGTCAATGTCTTTTGAAGTTTCAAGTATATATTTGTGCTTCTCTTTCTTGCTACATTTAAAATATTTGCATGTTAGATTAATGGTGGTAAAGTTGGTCCCATGTGCAAATGTGGATGTGAACAGCTGTCAGTATTTCTTTGTTAACTCTGTGATGGACTGCTGAGGTGTCAACTGTGTATCCCACCTCTCACTACATGCCAGCTAGGATAAGCTCCAGCAGGTATTGAAAATGGATGAGTGCATGAACGTTTGAGTGCCTGCATTTCCATCAATTTCAGCAGATGAATGAGGCATGACATGAAAAGTAGTAAGGGCTCTGTCACAGTTATGATAACTCAAGAATTTGGTTAGTCAAACAAAACAAACGACTCAGTGGCTTCTAACCGGTCCATATATAATGAGCAGGAGCTCACAGAACAGCATGGTTAGTCCTTGTAAAGAAACTTCAGATGTTTGTTTGTTAAACATTTTACATACATGTTAGAAAATACTGCAAACATGTGTGAAACATAACGAGCTGAAGTGTGAAGAATGAAAAAACATGGTTTCAGAATTTTGCATTCTGAAATTTGGACCAGCCAAAGCCAATATCAATCACTCCATGATTGATTTCAAGGGTTTGTGCGTTGTATGTTCACAAACCCGGAGACTGCAAAAATGTTTCCACTTCCTCATCATTCATCCTCCATTCCTGCTGACATCTGGTGCCACATTGTTGGCAGTGCATTCCCAACAATGAACAAAAGCTGCCTCCTCTGTTTAGTTTCAGATTCAGGGGACACAGCTGTGGAAGAGAAATGTTTTAGCCATTTGTGATTTAGCATCTAAACAGTTTGATAAAATTTCAAAATTTATCTATTATGGCTTTACATAGACTTTACTCATTTCCAAACAGCTTTTTTTTATTATTTAGACCCAATACATGTAAGCTGAATGAAAAGTATTACTCATCTTAAGGTAGTGTTTAAAAAAAGGCCAAGTAATTCAACATGTGTAATAATATGACATTTGAAACGAAAATTTAGCTCTTACATCTGAGATAAGCAGTAATTAAACAAGTGTAAAGCTGTGAGGGTGCACCCTGGGGCTGTGTGCAATCCTTACTTCAGTGTAATCAGTGACGGCGAGAAAATATTTATATCCCTTAAAGGGAACATCAAGTAAACAGATCCAAATTATCTGTTTGTTACAGATGCTTTAAAAAAACATTTGGCATCACTGTTTCAACCAGTTTCCTGAGAAGCTCCTCTGTTACACTGCAATGAGCTTCACAGCCTTCAATTCCACCCTACAAAACACACATGTAGAAAGTCGCATTGCATATTTCTATCAAATTTAAAAGCTAAACAGAAAATGAACCAAATCAACAAATGAGTTTCAACTAAAGAAAGCATGAGACTTGTACATGAAGCTCATTTGCATCTAGAATACAGTATTTTTTCAGTAAGTATAATAATTACATAAAACCTCATGTAATTTTCATTTTCAGTAAAAAGCAAAGCGTCAAAGAAACCACAATACCACAATATGTTTTTAAACAATCTGTCAACATGCATATTAAATCTCATTTTAAAAAAAATATACGTAGCAAAGAATCCTTGTGTTTTAAAACATGTTAATCACAGTTGATCAAAGGGCTTCATGTGACTGTGGTAACCTCACCTTATAGGTTTAGATTACTTTGATGAAAGGAGTAATAAAGAGTGTATGGAAGCAATTCTGTAAAATTATTCAAATTAAAATGAAATATCAGAACTATTTCTATAATTTTCACAATGTACCTTCATTTTTGACTCATGAACAAAAGTTAATAATAAATCATCTAAACTGCATTTTTATTTTCATCTTCAAGACTGTTCATTTTGTGACACAACTAAAAAGAACATGAAAAGGACGTTGGTTTTTTTTTTTTGTTTCCATGCCAATCCCCAAAAAGTGTACACTGAACAGTCTTGAAGAAGTAAAAAGAAGTAAATGAAAATGCAGTTTGGATGATTGGTTATTATTTTTATTTATGAATCAAAATTGCAGGTAATGTGAAAAGGAAATTAAAAAAAATTGTTATTGAATTTTAATTTGAATTATTTTACAGCATTGCTTCCGTAAAAGTGAAGAATGTTATGTTGTGATAAGAAACAGAGGCCATGACTGCTAGTGAGTTAGTCCACTAAATCTTGCTTTTGACTGACAGTTCTGATACTTTTCAGTGTTCATCACTTGTACAAATGTTTCTCTCTCTTCCAATAGCTTTCTCTCCATTACACACAAACATGCACACACATTACAACCAAACTTGCTTTTTGTCTCTCAGGTTTTCTCCTGCGAAGCCTCTGTGTTATCTGTCGTAACAGGCTTTGGGGCAAAGACTGAGGAACCGAGGAACTGCTGTACATTTTAATGCAGCTTTCGTTGGGCTCAGTCTGTAATCAATTTTCACAGAGCAGGAATGTTCCAGACGTCTCATGCATTGTAAATTGTAGGCTCCCTTCCTTGTGAGAAGCTACAGTGTGAAAAGACAGGAAATAAACAATATATTTAAACTTATCAAAATCTTAAATTTGAAACCACTATGCATCTAACCAACTATGCATCTAAAGTGGAACAAGAACTATCTCCACATCTCAGCGTTGTACCATTTAGAAATAAAAATCTAAGTAACTATTTGATCAACTTGCAAAGCTATGCTGAATGTTTTGAGAAATCAAAAAAATTGAAAATTAACATTTTTCCTTGTCAACAGTTTTAATTTAACTCTGTATGTGTTTATGGCTACTTCTGTGTATAAATGAAGTACATAAATAAATATGTGCCATCATCAATAGAGGCTAGTTTTTTAGCAGGTAATTGAAGTTTATAAAAGTTATTGGAATTATTTATTTAGTCAAGTTGGAGTCAGTTTCTGTCTGTGGAGAGATCCTGACTTTATAAAACTTTTAAAAGCTTTTGTTTGCTTGCTTGACAGTCAGTATCACATGTGAAAGTACAAATAATTCACATATTCATTTCATTGAATAGTTATGCTTGTAATTGAACATATAAAGAGATATACGTTGTTTTGTTTTATATTTTTATTTATTTAATTTATGAGGAAAGGGGGGATGGGATCAACTTGCCCCCCTTTTTTTTTGGAGGAGATGAAATCGAAAGAAAAATGTTTAAATCTCTAATCAAGTTTTTCTCTACAAGATTGCCCTAAAGCTTTCCTCTGTGTGACATAATTCCTTTTACTGTGCCTTTGCCAAACGAGCCAATTTAGAGTGACTTGTGGTAGTGAACTGCTGCAGGTGTGCAGGGAGAGTAAGTGCTGCTACTTCTATGAATCTGCCTGCAGGAATTCATTACCTTGAAAGCAAACGTGGCAAAGACCATGGGCAGGTGGTATGGGGTCATTTCACATTCCTCCTGTGCCCCTGTGACTGAAGACGCCACTTTGTGTTACCTTCCTGCAGTGGAAAAGCCCAACTGACAGTACAGCTGAAATGAGCCGGTGTTGATAGCCATCTGATTAGATGAGGGTTCCAAGTCCGCTGGAGTAATATGTCTTCACTCTCTAACTACAACACTGTAAGAGTGAAACTTTGTCTGGCACATATTTCACAGCTGCAGCATCAGTCAGGGACATAGCATGAGTTGTACAATCGCATCTGAGCTTGTAGTCTTACACTGAAGTCCCAGCAGAAAAAACACAACCATCTGGAAACATATGAAGTGATATAAGCCTTATTAATGTTTTGAGCTCAGTACACTGGAAATTATCTTTGTTGAGATTGCACATTAGCCAGAAAGCAGGTCCCACTGGCACATTGCAAATAAATTGTTGCAAACAAAAGAGAAAGCCAGCTTACTTGATTCCATATAGGTGTGTGTGGATGTGCTAAAAGACTGTTCAATAGTAAATGTACTTCTAACATCTGCAGTAGCCTGCCATCATTGTTTGAAGCTAGATCTCAACAGGCTTCTTGTCTATCATCTTTCCTTAACTATTCCGGGTTGGTAGTACACTCACATATGTCCAAGCATAGGTGCAAGCGCTGGAAGAATTTTGATGGAGAATCTGATACACAGTTATCTGTGTCTTTGTTTTCAGTCAGCTTGAAGATCCCATGTGATAAAGTGTGCCTAATTCCACTTAGACATCCAGCAACAATTGAATAGACCCTAAGAGAAGAGCATCATGAATCTCACCATATTAATCTTTCTTTGTTGTGAAGCTTAAAGTCTGCACTGATAAGCCATGACATCATGACTACTGAAAAGTGACTAACAATGCTCATCTTGTTATAATGCAGTTGGTATTATCCTGGCAATAACAGGCATACATATCCCACTCCTTACTTGACAAAAGCACTTCTAAAGTAGCGGCAAAATCTTCAAAAGCTACTTACAAAGAGCTTGAAGAAAGTACTGCTGAATCTCCCAAAGTACTAATCTCATGGTATCTCTGGGAATAAATCCACAGAGACACCCCCACAAGCTCAAAGAATCTAGGATAAACGTGTCCAACTCTGGTCTTTGAGAGCCGTAGTCCTGCAGGTGTTGGGAGTTTCCTGTGCTGCAACACACCTGACTCAAACTAATGGGTTATTAGCAGAATTTGATGTCAAAAGCTATGTCCCACACTCTGTATGCAGACCCTAAATTTGAGCACGGCTAATCTCTGCACAAGTCTGTTAATTAACTGTGATGTGTGTCAGGTGTGTTGCTGTAGGAGAAACTCCAAACACTTGCAGTACTGCCAGGGGTGCCGTATTGGGGAGAAAAGTTAGGAAGATTCCTAGAGCCAACGACATGATAGGGGCCCATTGAGAAATAAATTATTAAACATTCTCTAGAAATACATATTTTTAAAATATAATGACAAAATTTAGCAGTAAAATAAATTGCTATTCTGTCCTCACTTGTTTTTCAGCAATAAACTGATATAAAAAAATGAATAGATATTCCAGCCATCCCCATAAAACTGCACGATTTGGTCCTGGCAGTTTTAGGGCATCAGTTTGGATAAACCTGTCTGATGATGAGGCAGCAAAAGAGGAGTAGTTTGACAGCGAGCAAGTTGGACTAAGTACGATCGACAATTCAAAATACCCTTGTGGATAAAAGGTCAGCATGGCTGCTTCCTCTGCAGGAAGGAGGAAAACGGTGGTGAGCCATAACTGCTCCGTGAATGGATCAGAGAGTGGGTTAGATGACAGAGACTTTGAAGGGAGTATGGAGGAGGGGAGTGACGGGGAACAAGATGGGCAGGTTTGGCATAGAGTTTGACCCAAGCGGGGAGAAAAGAGAAAGGTAAGGAGCAGTTCTTTAGGAACAGATGAGGACTAACAGGGGTACATTAAGTGCGTCATTCAATTTGCGGAGAAATCGGGTGGAGTAAGCAGGATAAATCCAATTAAGTTGACAAAAATTCTGAAGGAAACAATTGGGAGCATTGAGTTTACGAAAGTGTTGCGAGATGGAAACCTGTTGATGGGATGCGATGATCTTGCACAGGTGGGTAAAACATTGAGATTGAAAAAGGTGGGAGGGATAAAAGTGGTGAGTGCGGGTAAAGTTGGAGGAGTTTGTAGAGAGAAGGTCCGAAAAGGGGTGATTGCAAAAGTGCCAGTAAATGTGAGTATTGAGGATGTCAAAGAAAATTTAAAGGGGGGTACAATCTTCAGTGCTTATCGGGTCAAATTGTGGGTGGGAGGAATCAGGAAAGACACAGAAACTGTGGTGCTTGAGTTTCAAGGGAGCATTTTGCCTAGCAGAGTTATGCTTGGCTTCATGAGTTATTACGTTAGGGAATTTGTGCCTCAACCCATGAGGTGCTTTAGGTGTCAGAAGTCTGGTCATATAGCACTGTCATGTGCTCAGCAGCAGAGGTGTGCTCGGTGCGGGGAATCATGAGTTAGAGATGAGCTTCAGGCTAATCAAGATCCATGTGTGCAATGATTTTTATGGTTTTACAGTGGAACGCTCGGTCACTTATTTCCAATGGGCAGAAGTTTAAACACTTTGTAGATAAATTAGCAGTGAAACCGGATATTATATGTATACAGGAAACCTGGTTGAAGCCTCATTTAGACTTTGTGTTGAAGGGTTACACAATCTCCAGGCAGGACAGGGTGGTTGGAAATCGTGGTGGGTGCGCAACATTTGTAAAAGATGGAATTCCGTACAGGTTAGTAGACAAAAATGGTAGGCAGGACCTATTTGTGTGGTGCGGAACCAAGGAGTTGGTAGTGGTACTGTGGCACTACAGATGTTGTCCACTGACGCACCTGCCAGCAAAGCTGCAGAGGAAGAGATTCCTCTGACAGAGTGAGCTCTGAGCTGCTCCGGAGGATCAGATCCAGAGCAAGTATAAGTCTGCTGAATAGCATCGCACAGCCAGTGTGAAAGACGCTGAGTTGACAGAGGAAAGCCTAATGAGGTCTCTCTGTAGTGAACGAACAGGCGCTGAGAGCGGCGGAGAGTGGCCGTGCGAGCCACATTGCCAGCCAGAGCGCGAACTGGGCAAAGCGCACACTTTTGCCCTGCCAAATCAGTCCCAGATCTGAGACATCAGGCTGGGGTGAAGGGTCCAGTCGCCCTGCTTAGGCCCCCCCCGGACATGAGGTCTGATCCTCTGTTCAGGACGCCGGGGATGTAGACTGCCCTGATGAGTGAGTGTGGACCCACAGCAGCAGCTGCCTGGTTACACCCAGCAGCTGGGATGACCTCACTGCCACCTGGTGGGTGATGTAAGCAGCTGCCCCATGGTTGTCTCTGTGGACCAGGACGTGCTGGCCCCGCAGTAGCGGGGCAAAATGTTGAGTCACTTTCCACATCGTGAGAAGCTCTAACACGTTTATGTGGAGAGACATGTGATCTGGCCACCGACCACCTACTGCCTGAGACAGGTGCCCCCCCCACCCTGAAAGGGGCGCGTCCGTGAAGACCGCGACGTGGGCTGAGGGTCTGCTCACGGGACCTCCACCGGACAGAATATTGTTCTGCCAGTGGCTGAGGTCTCCCTTTACTGAGGAAGGAACCAGAATCATGCGCCTCTTCTGCCGGACTGGGTCCACGAGGAGACGCGTGAACCACCTCTGCAGCCGCCTCATGTGGAGCAGCACCAGAGGCACGACCATGTGGGCTGCTGACATCAGACCCAGCAGCCGCATGACTGTCAGCACTGTCACCACTCTGTGCGGCGATACAAGGCGGAGTTGAAGCTTGGAGGCTCTTTGATCTGACAGCCACGCTCTCATTGTGACAGAGTTCAATTCCACGCCCAGGTAGATTATAGACTGGACTGGAGTCAGGGAGCTTTTCAGCCAGTTTATGGAGAAACCTACCTCCGTCAGGTGCAATATCAGTTTCCGGGTTTGTACCGCTGCTTCGTCTGTGGCGCGCGCCAGCAGGAGCAGGTCGTCCAGATAGAAGAGGACCCTCATTTCTGCTGAGCCCAGAGGGGACAGAGCCGTCTCCACGCATTTTAAAAAAGGTGCGTGGGGCCAGAGAGTAGCAAAAAGGCAGGCAGTTGAACTGATACTGGCTTCCCATGAAGGAAAAGCGTAGGAACTTCCTGTGCTCCTTTATGACTGGAATATGGAAATAGGCGTCCTTCAGGTCGACTGATGCAAACCACATGTTCCTGAGGACGCATTCCAACAACTTCTTGACTGTGAGCATGTGAAACGTCCTGGTCACAATGCACAGATTGAAAGAAGAGAGATCGAGGATGGGTCTCATCTCTCCCGTTTTTTTCCTGTCCCTGAGGAACCTTGGAGATAGCTCCTTTCTTTAGAGCTCCTGCAGCTCTGACGCAAGAGTCAGTCGCTGCTGGTGTGAGGAGAGGACCGTCTCCACAATCCCGCTGAAAGGCGTGAGGAAGTGCCCAAAATGAAGCGTGTAACCTTTCCTGATGATCCCGCTCATCCACCTGCTCATTCTGCACAGACGCTGCCAGTTCGGGTAGCGTAGTGACAGCAGCAGCGCTGGTGACGGTGGAGTCGTCATTGCCATGGACATGAGCCAAGACAGAGTCCCTACCGCCGTCGCTGGTCCCGGATGCTCGACCGGGGCGACCCAAGGGGGGCTTGCCTCGAAAGGGCTGGCTGACTGGTACTGAGGAGCGCTCGGAGCACAGCGCCTCCACCGGGACCAGCCGGGCTCGGGCGGAGCGTTTGTTTTCTACACGGCCAGCCTGAGCTCTGCAGAGCTCTGCTCTACCAGGACATCTGGCTCGGAGAAGCCTACATCCAGCAGAAAGGCAGCGACCAATGAGCCAGAGACTGAGCAGTGTGTGTGAGAGCTGTGTATCAGCAGTGGCTGATTCTGAACGTGTGGGACTTGCCTGTGTGGCCGTAGCAGTGGCGCTGCTCGGTATGTGAACCTGGTTGTGGAGGAATCCGCTCTTCAGGGGAAAATGTTTGGTTTTATTCGAAAGAATAACAACATCATAAACATTTTTCTGCTGACTCAGGTTAACACAGGTATTCCCCGAAAAAGGAGACATGAAACCAGAGGTTGCGGAGCGTCATGTGGGACCAGGCAGAGATGCTGGCTGCAGAGACTGCAGAAGCAGCGCAGAGGTTAAGGATGAGGCTAGCTGCATTAACTACATCCTCCGCTCGCTCTGCCAGGGTAGAGTGATTCTTTGCCATCCTAGAGACCACGAAAGCCAGCAGTGCGACGTTATTCATGGCTGCTGAAGACTGAGCGGCACACTGGTGGATCCAGTCAGATAGACTGGCCGTTATCTGGTCTTTGGGAGAAGGCAGGCAGGGACACCGTCCAGCGTGCCGGCTCGCCTTCATCCCGAACACAGCACACAGGCTGGGCTCCAGAAGAGGGATGGGAGGAAAACCGTCCTCGGTCAGACCCTCCACCGTGGGACGCTGAGCCCTTTGAAGGCTGCCACCATCCTGATTATGTCCGCCAGGACTTTAACCAGGGTGCCAATGGTGGGAAGGCAGCCACACCTCTCATCTAAGATCAAACTCATTGTCTCAGAAGAACATTATAGCATGGCTTGTGAACTGAACATAACACACGACTTTAACATCATCAGAGAGGATCAAAGTGGAGGTGCATGCAATGTCCTCTTTAATGCACAGCACAGTCTTTGATGAAAACCACATAAAAGATCACAGCATAAAGACCTCAGACTACTGGAGTTACATGAAAGCCAGTGGTCTGATGGCTGGAGCTTGGCTGGACATAAGTCATGCAATAAGACAATGATCCAGCACACAGACACAGAAAAGAAGAAGAATCAATGTGTTAAAATGACTCACCAAAGTCCAAATCTTCATCAAAGTAAAATGCATTAGCAGGATCTTCAGAATGCTCTGTTACCAAGGAAGGTAGCGGTAACTAAGTCAGGGTGTCCTCCAGATCTACCATCCTGCAACTTTTAGACCCAACCTTTCCACCACATAGCTGAATCAAATGAATGTCTTGTTATACAACCTCTGCAGACGTGCAGAAGAGAGAATTTAGTTATTTGAGGTGTGTTGGAGAAGACATGCATCTAAAAGTTGCATAATATATATCTTCAGGACCAGCCTTGGGCACTCCAACTGTAAGTGCATGTTTGCACATCATCTTCATCTCTTTACTCTTCTACTCTACAACTGGACAAATGAGAAGACACTACAGTATGCTTTCATTTTCAGGAGAGGAGAAGAGAAAGCTGTCCCTCATTGTGAAATAATGATAACTTACTTGAAGCTAGGATGTATGAAAAGGTAATCTAGAGGTACCCAATTTTAAGAATAAAAGTTAGTGGAAATCTGGAACTATAAAAACAGGAACATTAGTTTAATAACAAGGAAACTCACATTTTTACTATAGGCATTTAGTAATTTTTTAATGTAATTGGGTTTTTTTTAATTACATTTTCTCATCTTTCTGCTACTTCTCATTGTTTTTTTCTTTAATGGTCTGAATCCTTTGTGTCCTTTATGCTTTGTGTTCATAATCCCTGTAGCAAGTAATTGACATCTGACTGATGAGGACACAGACCTGATATTCTGCTGGAGGATTTGTCTTTGTGTTAAAAGAGAGATTTCCTTCCCACTGTTGCCTCATGCTTGCCAAGGACCGGAAATTGGATCGAAGTCAAGATTCTATGCAATCTTGCTGGTTCCTACATAAAAATATTTCAATATATAAGAAGCCCTAGATAGTGACTGAAAAGAACAAGATCACAAGTACAGGCGGCTGCGGACTTTCCTCCGCAGTGTGCCCTGGCTCTCCCTTAGAGATAGGGTGAGAATATCAGTCATGTGAGGAGCTTAGAACAGAACCGCTGCTCCTCCAGATCGAGAGGAGCCAGATGAGGTGTCTTGGGCATCTGGGAAAGCCTGTTGGACGCTTCCCAGGCAAGTCCCTGCAGAAAGAGGGAAGATTCTGGATCCCTCCTGGGGAGCCTGAAAATGTGGCTGGAGAGAAGGCTTCAGTTTAAATGATCCCGAAAGGAGCACCATTCTTCTAAAGTTTAATGGTAAGATAGAGTTAGATAGAGTTAATATAAGGTTAGGTGTGTGTCATCTGGGCAGCAGCCGACCTGTATTCATTTCTCCCCACTTTCGACTGGACACCCAGAGGATCTCAAGGTGCAAAAGAATTCTTATAGATTTCTCTCAGCTGTTCTAAAAGCTGTAACCTCAACAGTTGTGTGTGTACTTCAGCAGCCTATCAGAGAGAAATTTGCGCACACAGTCCATCACAGGTGGGAATTTCTTCACTTACTTTCTCCATCACTCAGTCAGTCCATGGACCTGCAAACATTTATTCACATTGTGTATTATCTGCTGCTGATGCAGGACTGACACCGTTAAAATCCCATGTGGACATTTCTCCTTTCCACTGTTTACACCACAGAAGAGAAGCGAGTATACTGATCAGATGTGGAATAGCAACTGTCTGCAGCTTAGAAGCCATTTCTTCGCCATGAATGAGAATCCAATTTAAGATTTAAAGCATTATTTATGTTGTCTCTCATATGCAAACATCAACAGTATTACTGGCACAACAATAAAGCCAAATGTTATCTTGAATGTGTTTTATTTGTCTGTATTTTTTGTGTTACAGAAATGCAAAACAAGAGTGTTTCATTTAATGCTTATAAATAGGGGGAAAAAAAAAACACTGCAAAGACCATTATCCATTAAACCCACCACAACAAAGTTAGTTCACAGAAGTGGAAAGTGGAAGTTGGGTCAGCGAGTATGTACTGTTAAAATATAAAAGAATACACTTTCAGCCATGTAATTGAAATAATGTGCAATAATGTGGTAAGAAATAAAATTGAAAAGCAAAGGAATTCCACAATATGTAGACTTCAGCCAATCTAAACTCACCTCGAGCAGTGAGAGGAGAAATAGCAGGAACAGTTCAATTAGGTAGGTGTCTTCTCCATCATCAGGGGGGTGCATGAGAGAGGAACCACTGTGGATAAAAAAATGAGGAAATAAATGAGTTATAATACCAATATCAAGGTAAAATTAAAATATGTTGTCACAGAGGCATATCTGTTTGCCACATTGCAAAACATTGAAAGGAAAAAAATCTGAATTGTTAAATATATTTGTTCAAGAACAGGAATCATATTCTTTCAGCCAGACTTTACTTACTTTATA
>JBAMHX010000025.1:10810598-10827598 GCA_037177515.1 Pseudomugil tenellus | reverse complement strand
TCGTGTTCAGCGCCTTGATCAGCTCTGGTTGTTGTAAAGCGCTCTATAAATAAAACTTGATTGATTGATTGATTGAGTCCATCTTCAGTGTGGTACACACCTTTTCACCAAATAGCAGATTGACTACTTGTCTCCCTTTAAATAGGCAGATTGACTGATTATGAGTTTGGAAACACCTGTGATGTGAATAAAAAGGACACACCTGAGTTAATCATGTCAGTCTGGTCAAATAATTTTCAATCTTTTATAGGGTTACCATTATTTTTGCCCAGGCCTGTTTCATTAGTTTGTTTTTTTAAATGACTATGTTAATCAGCAATTCAAAAGTGATGGCTGATTTTGATTGTTTAATTTTCAATAAATTTTTATTTATTGTTACTTTTGTAAGTTTCAAGTGATTTCAGTGAGAATTGTGGGTTTTTCCTTCTTTAACTTAGGGGTACCAACAATTTTGTCCACGTGTGTATATTGGAGCAATTTATTCAGTACAATAATTCAAGCATGCAATGAAACTAGACATGTCATAACTTGGTTCATTTCAGTGACTTCAGACCAGGGCACCAGGCACAAGCCTCAACAGGGCCCTTTGCAAAACTTGAATTTTGGGGGTCCTCTATGACTATCAGTAATAATAAATTATTAATGGCCAATCACATGCCTACCATTAACTTATTTCATTCACTAATCTATAAACTAAATGTGAGCACTTTTTGTTGATAACAGATTGTATCTACAGTGATAAACTTTATGGAAGCTGACAACAGATTTGTAAACTTGCTGAAAACCCTTACAATTGATATTTGGATAAGTTGGCAACTCTCCCTACTTGCTTCACAGAAAAGTAGGTAGTTGTGTAAGCTTGTCTCTTTTAGAAAATAATATATTCTCCTGTATAGGAAGTTGGCTTCTAATCAGCCCTTTCTGAGTCTGGGAGGAAACATGGTCACTCAACGGGGTAACCTGGAAAAGCTGTTTAATCGTGGTGAAAATTTAAGTTGCTGTATGTAATTAGGGAGGCAAATCTTCCTGTTTGAATAACCAAACATGTATGAATAAAAGATTTATATTAATATTATTATTTATATTATAGATATATTTAAATTATTATTTAAAAAAAAGCCTCTTATAACACATTCAAACAAGCACTTAAACCTAATTCAATCTGAAATTTTGATTTTTTTTTCTTTTAGACAAACACTTCCCTCTAATGTTTTACTATTTTGTTGATTTCTTTTTACACATTGCTCTTTTAAATATCTCCAATTGCCTTCAGAAAAATATACAGAAAAAACTGTCATTTAAGTTACATTTTCAGCAATGATAACAATAAGTGGGATTTTCTGTCAAAAGAAATGAATTTTCATTTATATTTTATTCTGTTTTATCAGCAACTCTTAATAAAAGGAAATATTAGTCTGCAAATTAATGCAAAACAAAAACTGTTGCTTACGTGCATATTCAACAAACTTGAGCACAGTTTGAAAAAAGTAAAATAAATGAAAACTGGATGAATGTAAGAGTATATTCAGAGACTGGTTTGCAGGATTTGATTGCGTACACAATTATTTCCTCCTTAACTGGAAGAATGAAGTTTATGTTGAAGGGACAATTTGAATGATAAAAGGCTGAATTAGACTATAGATCATCTTTACATATAAGTGGTATGAATAATTTATCAGTTATATTTACAGCTATCTTGCTTAATCATACAAAACATGAGGAAACCAACATAACTCTAGCTATGTGCACAAATGCATATATGAACAGAGTCTTTAAATATTAACACAATTGACTTTATGCACAGCTCCACTACTTCCTGACTTAGGACATCTCTTTTGTTTCCTGTTTTTCATTACTGGACGAACTGATTAATCCAGGTGTGTCTGGCTATTGTCGTTGTGGTTACTGAGGTCAGACACACCTGGATTAATCAGTTTGTCCAGTAATGAAAGACAAGAAACAAAAGAGTTGTCTTAAGTCAGGAAGTAGTGAACCTGTGCATAAAGCCAATTAGTCTGATCAGTGCAAAACCAATAACAATCTGCTATTATACATGCACCACGGCGCAAGAGGTTTAGTTAGAGTCTATGTCCAGTCAAAATCCTGGTAGGTGCGCTAGAGATCTTAATATTTGCAAAGTCAATAAGGACATCTGCATGACAGACGCACCATCTTATAGATAACTAAACCTTATTGCTGTTCCAGAGTAAAAGTTGCATTTTCTACAAAACATTGGCATATTTTCTCAGTGAATAATTCTGCATCCATCTTGTATCCTACCTGTACCATTTGCTCTCTCCAGCCTGTAAGCCAGTCCTAAAGTATATCTTATCTCTTTCTCGGTCTTTTCCTCTCTTCCTCCAATAATGTCCTTTTATCTGTCTTTGCTGAATCAGCCACAGTGCTAGCGTGTTGATATTTGCTTACTATGTGATGTAATGTGTAACATCCAAATTGTTGCAAAAGTTAAGTGCACCTTCTCTGCCTCAGGATGCTGCTGGGGAGCAGCAGCTCCAGAAATGTACAAATTAGTGTTACTGTGCCCTGAAATTAATCATCTTATGAATTTTCCAAAGACTTTCCAAATTTTGCTCTATTATTGTAGTGAAAATGTCATGACTATATTAAAATCTATTCTCTGATTAAGTTTAATATCTAGTTGTCCCTCTTTCCCACTCCCCTCTGGGGGAGTGTGGACTGTTTCAGACGCCTGGGTGCTGATGGAGATCCTGGTGCCGTTTGGACCGTAGATGATCCCGTTTATGCTCCGGTCCCGACCTATGGGCCCTTGACCTCTCTACCCATGGACTCTGGATCCTCTAGCTCATCCCTAGCCCATTGTTTTTTAGTTTTGACATGATTGCATCTCTCTCTTTGATTTTTTTTTCCCGGTGATTGCACGAAAGAATGAATAAAACATTGTTTAAGCCAAATCACAGAAAATGAGGCTGTCTCCACGATAGTGTACCATTTCCTTATTTTTGTGTCTTTGATGTGTTTTTTTTCTGTCATCTATTCAGTGTTTTCTTTTCATTGGCTTGTTTCTTGTGCTCTTTAATATATCTTGATTAATGAGTGCTGTACAACTAAGATTAGGAAAGAAATACAAAAATAAAGAAAGGAAGATTCTTTTAAAGTAAACGTAAGATTTATAAAATTTATATTTTTGTATTTATTAACATACCTCAAAACTGGACATTGACATGACTTGTCATATAAAACACAATGGAAAAGACATGTAATTGTGATTTTACTGATTGCCAACCTGATCACACAGTTTATACTTGCAAAATTGCGTGAATGTGTGAAAGTCCTTTAAAGACAAAAGAAAATGGAGTTTTCTATATATCGTGATTAGCAGAAACAACTCTGAAGCCTCCTTTCAATATCTCAATGAAAATAAATGAATGAGAAATGGAGCAACATATCAGGTAGTGCAGAAGGTGACAGTTTACTGCCACTAGTCATGTCTCACCCTCCTACCACAGACATCTGAATGTACCTGTTATGATTTGTCAGACCAAGTGTTTACAATCTGCTGTCAAACTGAAAGCATGTCCATGAGACTCCCTGAAAAACAAGGAAGCTTTGAGTGTCATAACACTGTATGTTTCTTGCCTAATGTTTTTATTTTGTTTTGTGTTGACATTTCCTTTCAAGCTTTTAAAATGACTTGAAATGCTTTGTTAAAGTGTTATTTATTTATTTAGTCATATTTCACTGGTCCCATTTAGATGGAACTTTCCTCTTTAATTCCAAATAAAAGTTAATTCCACTTTAAACAGATGAAAAGTAACCACGTAGACACCTGCTTCCAAGAGGAATTAATAATTCAGAATTAAACTTAATTCTGAATAAAGTGCTTGGTTTATTGTAATTTAAAAGATGAATTAAATAATTCCTGTTTCATTTAAATCCTTAATTCCTCTCGTGGTTAATTCCGTATGCTTACCTTCCCTCGCTGCAATGATGAACATGCACATTCTGCCTCCCATCTTGCTGTTTTGTCAAATTAATAAAGTTAGAAAAAAAGAAGTGTTCCTCCTGTCTTTGATATATTTGCTCCCATCGCTCCCAGCTTCACATAAAACATTAAAGGTATTACAGGTAGTTTAAAGAAGCATAATATACAGCAACCAAGTGCAAAAAATCACTATAAAATAATAAATTAGTCCCAAATAAGTAAAAGCAAGATCAGTTAAAGGTTACGGTGCAGATTTTGTGGATAGGAGCTGGCAAAAAGAGATGTTTTTAATATTGATTTAAAGCGGTCAACATTTGATGAAGGTTTAATCTCTAATGGCAGTTTCTTCCAGTTGATCCACAATAACAACAATAGGCCTACTGATCTACATCCTAATCGTTGCATCAGACACTCACAAATGCATTCCTCCAGGTATTCATCAGATAACAACTATTTTGAATCTACAGCCAGAGCAGCTGGTTTTCTTACAGTGATGCTTTCTACAGCCATGTCCTTATGTAAAAAAATATGTTCTGAAGGTGTCATCTTGAGCCACAAGAGCCATTTACTCCTGTTTTTGGGATGATTGTACTAGGAATCCTCTCCCCTGAAACAGTTTCCCCAAAAACAGACATGGCAGAGCTGGGAAAGGGAGTGTGTTGCCCCAAACCCTGAGGATTGGGTCCTTGAATGAGCGTGGGGGTAATATGAATGAAAGTAAAAGAGATATGATTGGAAGGATGTTTGGACGAAGGAGAATGAGCGTGTTAGCACTGAGTCAGACAAAGATGAAAGGTAAGGGTGAATGCGTGTTTGGAAGTGTGAGTGGGAGAATGTCTGGAGTAGAGAGTGGGAGAGCAAAAGAAGGTGTGGCGTTGTTGGTGAGTTGTGAGGTGAGTCGGTCATGGTTAAATGGAAGGAGATTTCACCAAGACTGATGTAGGTGAAAGTGAAATTTCTGAATGAGTTGTGGGTGTTTGTGAGTGCGTACGGTCCTGGCAGTTAGAGGAATGCAGAGGAGAGAGTGACTTTCTGGAATGACTTGGATGAGTGCCTGCAAGGATTTAGAGCAAATGTGAGGGTAGTGCTGATGGGAGATCTAAATGCGAGTAGGTGATGAGAAAATTGAGGGAATTGTTGGCCTGTATTGTGTACCTGGAAAGAATGATAGTGGTGAGAGACTGATAGGAATGAGCATTGAGAGAGAGATGATGGTTGGGAATACATGTTTCAGAAAGAAAGAGATTCATAAGTAGACGTGGGTGAGATTGGTTGGTGGAAGAGTGATTGATAAAGCACTGATGGATTATGTGGTGATTTCAAAGATTGCATGTGATAGATTGTTGGATGTAAGTGTGAGGAGGGGAGAGAGTGGCGGTATGTTCGATCATTATTTGGTGGAAAGAAGGTTGCGCGTGGGAATGCCATGGGTGAGATTGAGAAACAGTGGGGATGCAAGAGAAGTTTTGAGGGTGAGTGTTTTCAAGAACAGAGTGAAAGTGTGTGAGTATCAGGAGAAAATAGGTGGCAGGTGGAATGAAGTGAAGGACCAAATGGTGGTTGGGGTGGAGGAAGAATGGCAACAGTTTAGGAGTGCAGTGATTTGGTGTGCAGAGAAAGTGTGTGACATGAGACGTGTTGGGGGTGGCATAAGAAAAGCAAGTGAATGGTGGTGCGAGGCTGTAAGGATGGCTGTAACTGAGAAGAGACGTGCGTATGAAGTGTGGGTGGAGAGAAAGGATAAGGAGTCGTATGAGTGTTATAAGAAGAAGAGAAGTGGTGCAAAGAGAGCAGTGCGTGAGGCAAGAGTGACTGCGGATGAAAGGTGGGGCAGACAGTTGACTGAAAACTGTCGGGAGAAAAAAAAAGAGAACAAGAAAATGTTTTGGAAGGAGGTGAAAAGAATGCAAAAGGGAGTGTCTGGGAGGGCGGAGAAAGTGAAAACAGAGGATGGAAGGATGCTGAATGAGGGGAATGTGGTAAGAATGAGGTGGGTGGAGTATTTTGAGAGGCTGTTGAATGTGGAGGAATACCTAGATGCTGAAATTGTGTCAGATGGAAGGGAAAGCAGATTGAATAGATTGGGAGAGTTGAATGAAGCGTTGATTATGAGAGAGGAAGTTGAGCAAGCTGCGGGAAAGTTGAAAGCAGGAAAGGCTGCAGATGTGGATGGGTGTACTGTGAAATGTTTGAAGTGTGGTGGAACGATTGTGATAGAGTGGTGTGTGAGATTGTTTAATGTGTGTTTTGTAAGCGGGCAGGTGCCGCTTGACTGGATGAGTGCATGTGTGGTTCCTTTGTACAAGAGTAAGGCTGACAAGTATGAATGTAGCAGTTATATGGGTATTAGTCTGTTGAGTGATGTAGGCAAGGTGTATGGGAGAGTGTTGATTAGGGTGGTAGAGGGGACTGAGTGTATGATTGGTGAAGAGCAGTTTGGTTTCAGGAGAGGTAGAGGATGTGTGGACCAGGTGTTTGCGGTGAGACAGGTGTGTGCAAAGTATCTGGCTAAGGGGAGGGAGGTATTCTAGGCATTTATGGATTTAGAGAAGGCGTATGATAGGATTGATAGAGAGGTGTTGTGGGTCGTGTTGGGTTTGTATGGTATCGATGGTAGATTGTTGGAAAGGGCGAAGAGTTTTTATAGAAACAGTAGAGCGTGTGGGAGAGTGGAAAATAGTGTGAGTGAGTGGTTTCATGTGAGGGTTGGTTTGCGTCAGGGATGTGTGATGTCTCTGTGGTTCTTTAATGTGTATATGGATGGTGTGGTAAAAGTGGTGAATGCAAGAGTGTTAGATAAGGGTGTGAGCATGGTGAGTGTTGATAGCAGTGAATGGAGTATGAACCAATTGTTATTTGCAGTTGTTGTTTCGAATGAAGTACGAAAGATATGGGGGTGCATGAAGAGAGTCTTTGAGTGTAGATCATTGGGGATGAATGCGAAAAGAAGATTGTATAAGGGTGTGATGGTGCCTTTTCTGTATGGGCCTGAAACATGGAGTCTGACAGTTGCAGAGAAGAGGAATCTGTTTGTAGGTGAGATGAGATGTTTGAGGAGTATGTGTGTTGTGACTCATATGAATCGTGTGAAAAATGAAAAAATCCGAGAGAGAACTGGTGTGGTCCGAGAGTTGGCTGATAGAGTAGAGCAAAAGGTATTGGGATGGTTTGGACATGTTGAGAGAATGGAAAAGGAGCGATTGGTGAAAAAGGTGTATGAATCTGATGTGAGTGGAGTGAGAATGAGAGGAAGACCGCGAATGGTATGGACAGAGGGTGTAAGAAGAGCGTTGAATGCAAGAGGGATGAGTATGGTGCAAGAGAGGGAGGCAGCTCAGGACAGAGATGAATGGAGAGAGTTTGTGTATGAATGAAACGGATGGGTGTGGTAGAGGACTGGTCTTAGGATGAAGCGGCAGGGGGAAACCAATTTCGGCTGGGGCCCTGCTGTGGAAGTGCCCACACTGGACTGTGCAGCTGACCCTGGTGCAGAGTGGTGTGGTCTTAGATCCAGTCCTAAACCTTAAACCAAGGTGTGCTTTCCCCAACATCATCACCTGGGACGTTTGGGTTGGTGCTGGTGTTTGCCTGGGTGCTGGTTTGCCTGGGTGTCCATCGGAGTACTGGGTGGTTGGGGGGATTGTTGGCGTGTTTGGGTAGTGTCACTAGGCCATGTTTTGGGTTTCCGGGGGACTGGCTGGCTGGTACTTAGGGGTGTGGTCTGGATGGCCATCTGGGCTTGAGGTTCTCTAAATTGTTTGTATGGTGGGCGGAGGCGCCTCGATGGGGACGGTGGTAGTGCAGCTTTGATTATTACTGTTATTGTTGTTGTTTGGGTTATTTTTGAAAATAACTTTAACCTGGACCCTCTCCCAACATTTTCAGAGTGTTTTAATGCAGCATTTCTTAGTTAGGTTAGTTAGACACAATATATAGAACAAACACTATAGACACAGTAAAGGGTAACACAGTAGGTGAAAATATTTGGAGAAGGGTGAAATAAATTCAGAATAGAGCAACAACAGTGATGGTGATGTTGGAGGTGTGCTTGGGTGCTCGTTGTCCCTCTCTGGGTGCAGTGGCTGTCCCTGTGTGGTCCTCTGGAGGTTTCCTGGGTGATGATGATGTTTTGGTTTCACACTGGGTCTGGTTGGTGATGGGGAAGGAACGCTGGTGCAGGTGGGGGCAATGGAGGGGGAAGAGGTGGTGGTGGGGGGGGGGGGGGGCTGTCTAGGCTCAAAGCCTGGGTAGATAGGTAGATAGACAGACAGACAGATAGCAAGGCACCAGCACTTTCCATGCAGACATACCTGGTTAATTAAATTCAACTTGTAAGACCCCTTTGCTCATCTCCTGCAGCTCATTTTCCAACTTGCTTAGTTTAACTGAAGCACACAGAGCAGATCCTCAGGTAACTTGTAATTCATGGTCATGTGGCTACTTCATATAAGCCTTCATGCCGCAGGTGGATGAACCCTGGCTTTTATAGAGCCTTGTGACTGCTGGGATGGTTAACCAATGAAGAGACAATCTTTAGTTTCTCTCTCATTCAGTCATTTATATTTATTAAGTGTTCATAGATTTTGGAAAGCAGGTTCAATTAAAATTCAGCCACTCTGTGAGACGCTTCACTGGAGATGCAGTGATCACATGCAGTATTCTGGGCCTTTGAAGTGGAAGCTGAGAACAACGTAATAAGAACTGGAATATCGTGCTCACATCTCACTTTTCTATTTTATTTCTCTTTGTCTTTTACCTGCTACTCTCTGATATAGATTTGTGTATCATAAAACCAGTAATAAGATGACAGCATTTACTGTAACTGTTTCACAAAGGGTTGTGAAACAATATTTGTCTTGGTATTAATACTATGCAATATCAGCATGCAATCATAAAACAAACATAAAGCTGTTTACCAGCCTTATCAGTGTTTCACTTGATGCTCTGATTTCTTTGAAGAGTTAACAAACTGACATTTCGATGTAAAATAAAAGTAGTGCAGAATTGATTGTACTGGTGTGGGAAAATCCATCAGTCACAACAAGAAAGAACTGACAGATATCAAAGCAGAGCCAGTTCTGAGAAATAATTTCAGCCTTATCTTAGAGGTTTCTTCTTCTTAAGACTATTAGTTTTCAGCTAAATTTATACCTAAGACACATATAACCCTCTCATTTGTTCTTTTTATCTTAAAAGCTCACTCTTGTGTGGTAAGATTTCATAACCCTCTGATGAATTTATTTCCTATATGAAGTGGATCTCTTTCTTTAATTAGAGACACCTCATATCTCAATGTGATTTAAGTCTCTGTATGAATGACTGATGCTAGATGTTTTAGATGTTTTAATTTATTACTTTTGGCTACATTAAGCTTTTCTGCTTTTTTTCTGTCAGTAGCCTCCAGGAGCTATTCTATGATTCAGCTTTTGGAAATGCTTCTGCATTTAGTTTAGGTCATGCTATTATGATGGCAACAAATGTGCCAACACTTATTGGCACAAGGAGAAGAGGAAAGGGAGTTCACTTCTGCTGCACCTTTGTTCATTTATGAAAACAGTCGCTGTTGGCTTTAGTACCACATCAAGTCACTTGCCAGATGCTTTGAATTTATTATGCATGCTCAAGTAATTTCATTTTCAAGTTTAAAGACAAAGTATTACCCCCCTCACTCCATTACAAACAGCCTCCTTTATACAGATATTTGTGATGTCTTGTGGAAAAGGTCCATATTTGAAATAAAGACTACAGGAAAAAATCATTGTATAAAACACACCATTGTGCTGTGTTTTATGCTAAAGCAATAAAAATAGGAAGATATGACAATGAGCTGCAGCCACCTGCTTAAAATGGAGAAAAACTCTAATCACAGCAGCCCTTTGAGGTGTAATTGATGATTTTGAACAAAGTAAATAGAAATTCCTCCAGGAGACACGTGTACAATTCCTGGATGTCATTGTTTTGATGAGATTTAGACAAGAAAAGCAGCTTATCTTGTATAAATTTTGGTATTAAAGGGACCTCACTTTGGTATTAAAGGGACCGCACTAAGCTGATCTAAAATCAGTCATATTTATCTGATAGATTTCAGTTTGTTAATGTAAATGATGAGTCTTGCTCACACACCAGAGTAAGTCATGGTGTTCCTCAGGGTTCTGTAATAGGACCAGTGCTTTTTACACTATACATGCTTCCCTTAGGTAATATTATCAGGCAACATGGTATTAATTTTCATTGCTATGCAAATGATACTCAGATTTACTTATCCATGAAGATGAACCAATCAGTCCATTGGATTACAAAGATGTCTTAAAGACATAAAGACCTGGATGACTCTAAATTCTATCCTTTTGAACTCAGACAAGAATGAGGTCGTTGTCTTTGGGCCTCAGAAACTTAGGACAAATTTGTCTAGGTTTGTAATCAATCTGAATGGTTTCAATTTAGCTTCCAGTACCACAGTAAGGAACCTTGAAGTTATTCTTGACCAGGATTTGTCCTTTGGCTCACATTTAAAACTAGTTTCTAGAACCGCTTTCTTCCATCTACGTAATATTGCGAAAATTAGGGACATCCTGTCTCAGAGTGATGCAGAAATATTAATGCATGCTTTTGTGACTTCTAGACTAGATTACTGCAATTCTTTATTTATAGGCTGTCCCAAATATACCCTGAAAAGTCTCCAGTTGATCCGAAATTCTGCAGCGAGGCTTCTTACGAGAACTAGCAGAAGATATAATATTTCTCCAGTTTTAGCATCTCTTCACTGGCTCCCTGTTAAATTTAGGATAGAGTTTAAAATCCTTCTCCTTATATATAAAGCTCTCCATGACCAAGGTCCATTGTATATCAGAGATCTCATTGCTCCATATATTCCAAACAGAGCACTTTGTTCTCAGACGGCAAGTCTACTTGTGGTTCCCAGAGTCTATAAGAAAACAATGGGAGGAAGAACCTTTGGCTATCAAGCTGCACTCATGGAACCAGCTCCCACTATGGGAACGAGAGGCGGACACCCTCTTTGCCTTTAAAATAAAACTTAAAACCTTCCTCTTCAACAAATCTTACAGTTCGGGATAGTCTAGCCGGACATCCCATGTTGCACTGAGGACTTCTATTATTATCTCTGCTGCTTATTTTCCATGTATTGGACAGTACTGGCATCATTAACCTATTTCTCTTTTTTTCTGCAGGTCTTATTTCTTTCTCCTTTGTTGCAGGTTTTATTTCTCGTTTCTTCCTTTTTTTATTGCAGTTTTTTACTTTTTATTTTCCTTTATCTGCAGGTCTTCCTGGATAGAAGCTGCTATGTATATTTATCTGTCTTTCCTGTCCTCTCTGACCCCAGCGAGTTGAGGCAGATGGCTGCCATAGATGGCTGAGCCGGGTTCTGCCGAAGGTTTTGCCTCTCTGTTACAAGGGAGTTTTCCTTCCCACTGTCGCCCCATGCTTGCTCGGGATGGGAGATTGCATCAAAACTTGATCAAAGTGAAGATTCGATGCAATCTTGCTGGTTCCCTATATAAGGCTATTTTTTGAATTGGCAGATCTCTGTGAAACATCTTGAGATGACATTGATCTTGAAATGGCGCTATACAAATAAAGTTGAATTGAATTGAATTAAATTTTTAACCTGGAGGCTCTGTTTGTCCTGTAGTATTATTACAGAGGGTGGTACGTGTAAAAGAACAATCAAGAAGAAGATTAAAATCTAAATAGAATGATGCTCTGTACTGAGATGATAAATGTAGGGTTCCCCCCAGTCACATAACCTTTGTTTGGGGTCTTCAGGACTTCAGCTTTAGGCAAACCTGATCCTATGCTACATATTGTGTCTTACATTGGTCCACTACACAAAATGTTACATTTTACCTCATTTTCTACACTCCCCCATGTTATTTTTCTAATTACACAGACTCAGCTTATATCTTGATGTATGACTGAGCTAATGCTAATCAGTAATATTTAAGCTCATGAACATTCACTTTATCACAGTGGGATGAGATAGATGATCTAGGGATTTACATCTAAGAGCATGTTTGAAAGGGTAAACAAAGATGCTACAAACTTTACTTAAACACATTTTTGTATAGTTTGATTCACTTTTATGCCTCTCTGACATGTTTTTAACCAGATGTTAAAAACACACGATTTTAGCTGTAAGTGCAGTTAAGTTTAGATGTTGAAGGATTCAGTTTAACTTTATAACATGGGCACAGCTTTTTCTCGCTGTTTATATTCATCTATAATTACACACACACACACACACACACACACACACGCACGCACACACACACACACACACACACACAAAAACACACACACACACACACATATATATATATATATATATATATATATATATAAAGAGAGAGAGATAATTGGAATTGGAGGGTTCTGGCCTCAATTCTGCTCAGTTTCATAGAGAGCTTAGTGTTTATCCAACAAGCTTGCAAACTCCTTGTGTAGCGTTAACGCAGTATGTCTTCTGGTCTGCTGTGTTCAGGAAATTATAACCACACAATGTGTCTGTGGCCATAATGTTCCAAGCTCTTGTTTTTCTTCAAAAATCTGGCAGTGCACTTTTATGGACAGAGCTGAGGGATTTAAATGCTGTGGTGCAGCTGGTGTTTTCATCTGTGCTCTATGCACGCTGAAAGACAAGAATAGACGTTTTGTAAAAAAAATTCACACCATATGAAGATCGAGAGATCATTCAGTCCAAAGTTAAACACTTTATACATAGTGACATTTCACAGTCTTACTTTTTCAACAAAGGAAGCTGGACTGCTGCAGATCCTGCACAGTTCAGAAAAATATTAGGGGTATATTTAGGGGTTATATACTTCCCTTTATCCATTCATTCATTTCCGCTGTTTATCTGCAGTCAAGCTGAGCAACCTGACCGCGTGACCTCATTGCTCCCTAAGCAAGCAGGCCCAGACTGTCCTTTCCCTGATTACTTCTTCCAGCTCCTCAGTGGTATCTGCAGGCATGCCAAGGCAAACAAGTGGTTAAGTCTCATGCGAGTTATAGGTCTTTCATAGGGCCTTGTGCCAATGGGATATGCCTTGAACAACTCACCAGTCTGGTGTCCAGGAGGTATCCTAACCTGATGCCCAAGTCATTACTCTGACTCCTCTTAAATATAGAGAAGAAGCAGCTGTATTTGGAAATCCTTTTTCCGAGCGGTAAATTACTCTAGTTATTTGCTGGGTTTACACTAGTCTGGCCTAAGTCTTCTGTCAGAAAGACTTCAGCAGATCCAGATATTTGAAAATTTCTTTAATGCATTCCACAGTAAAGAACAGCATCAGCTTGCTTGTGTATATGTGCTTGTGTGGTTAACTGTAAAGAAATAAAATAACAATCAGCATAGAATCTATGATCAGAATGATTCTATAACTGGAGTATCGAATGAACACTATACAATAAACATAACAAATATATGTATATAACACAAAAAGATATGAAGAATGCCAGCGAATGACAAAGTATTTATAAAGTACCCACTGTGTGGCGGCCAAAGACGACAAAGTAAATAAATCAGTGAATATGAGAACTTAAAGTGTTGCAGAGGAATTTCATCTATTAGCTTAATGACCTTGCTCTTAATAAATCTCTAGCTAAAAGGTCCTACCATAAGGCTCCTAAACTGATGTCATTTTCACCTTAGTAAACCATCTGCAAGGCCGGCGTCCTTCCATCAGGGAAATGTTTAGGCGAGACCTCAGTTTTGTTGTTATAGCCGAAGAATAGGACCAAGATTGATGCACATGACCAAAGTCTTTAGAGGTGCCCCTAGTTGACTAGGGCAGAATAGTTCCAGACTTCTGTGTGATGACAGATCTCTGGAGAGATTCTCCCCGGGTTGTTTTAATGTTTAATGTATGTTCATCGTCTGTTATTCTTCATTGTTAAATTTATATTCTTCTCAATCTTAAGAAACCAGTCTCCTCGTCCCTGACAGGAATAACGGTCATCTACAGTGTTGTCTTTATGATCGAAGTTCTAACAACGATTATAATGAAAAAGGCTGACATAATTAAAGATGCATTTATGAACAACATTAAAAGAAAACAGTAACTTTGAGTCACGAAGCTCAGTCCTGCTCTGTAATCTGACCTCTGAAGCAGCACTGCGCATGTACTCTGAAGGCAGTAGTAACGCAACACGTGTCTCTTAAAGGGAAATTTGCACACAAGGTTATCTCTTAGGAAGAGCCCAGTCTACATTATTGCAAACCATACTGATTTGCTGGTTGATCTCCCAATCAATTCTTATTTCACTTGCAAATAAAACCACAAAATACTGAAGTTGCCCCATTTTGGGAAGGATTACGTTTTTTGACTCGTAGAAGGCACTCCACCCATTTCTCCTGAGGACTATGGTCTTGGATTTGGAGGTGCTGATTCTCATCCGAATCATTTCACACAGAATCTGTGACAAAGGACAGGCTTGGCATAGTCCTTTGGCACAGTGTACAATGCAGAACAAGCTCTGGCACCAGTCCTAGAAGGACAGGATCATTTGTGTGAGGAAGTCTAGTAATGAAGCACCTCTCACATCATTTCTGAGGGGCATGTCTTTAAACTGCTTCTCCATGTCCACAAAACACATGAAGAACAGTTGTGTAAACTTCCATGCCTCCTCCATGGACCTGTAGTGGTTGTAGATTTGGTTAACTGCTCCATGGCCATGGCAAAAACCACATATCTTGTATGTCTATAAATAAAGATGTTAGATAGCCACTCTTGGTAGCTCACACTGATGTACTAAGTTGCACTACCCTCACAAGTAAAACTGAACTACCCTGTCTGAGTCTCCTTTGTTCTTCCCTAACAGGAACTGAACATGAAATTTTGGCAAACAAGGGTGGTCTTGGTAGATTCCTGGAGATGCAACCAGAAGACACCTCTCTTTCCCCACTTCAAGACTGTTCCTGGAGATCACAAAATGAGCTGTGCTTTTGAACTGACTGTAATGTTTTCTTAAAGTTCTGACTCCACACGATATGTGGTATCTCCACAGGACTCCATAGACAGGTTCCCAGTCACCCAAGACAGGACACAAAACCAGATCCTTAATAGGAATCCGTACCACAAGATAACGAAAGTCACTTGGTCTCCCTCATCAGAAACAAAGAAAAGAGGGGGATGCCATAGTCACACTTTGAGTGAAAGTCCCCTTTCATTCTTACAAGATGTGACCAAAAGTTTAAATCAAACCCAACAGTTTATGTTTATGATCTTCTGAACTTTCTACAGATATGCCACAGGACTTTCAGAGTTAGTTTTATCCTCAGCTTGAGCCCACATTTTAATAGTTATTTGTTTCAATCATTTATGATGTTGATTTTAAATATTTATTTCTTGTTTTAATAATTTTAACAGTTATTTCACCTTTATGTGCACCTTTATGTAAATATTATTTAATTCTTTGATTGAGTTATTAACTCTATCATATCATAGGTTTCCTTTTATGCCTATATTTTAATAAAGTAAGCAAGAAAATAAAAGGTGGTGCCCCGATCTATTAATTATTAATGTTAATATTTCATATTAATAACAACAGCTGAACAAAAAACACACGGATGTTCAACACCAAAAAACAAGCACTCCTTGTACAAATATTTTAAGTAAAATACATAAAAAAACAAAACTTTACCTTATTGGCTGCCATTGCAAGAGAATATAAACTCTGAAATGATTCCCCTCCCTGTTCATTTCAAATATGTTCATCTTGTCACACACATATCTTCACAAAAACTAGTTTGCAATCTTCTCTATATGCTCATACCATACTCTTATGCTTGAGAGGGTGTAATTTGTTTAACTCTTTGGTGTAAATACACCATTAATATAACATATGCTTTCCTAGCTAAAGTATCAGCATGAGCTAAACAGGGAATATTCAGCTGTCGTAATGGTGAGCTTTTGATGACGGTATAATTCACGGCTAAAGTCACAGTGTGGCACTTGGTCTCAGACATGAGATTATACATAACAGCCTTGACACAGAAAAATATGCAATGACACAGCTGGTAATCTATGAGCAGGTACAGCTGGATAAACATCATAAATCAATATACAAATTTATGGCATCGTCATTTGCTTATTCCCTCGGCAAAGCAGGATATTTTGCTTGAATTCTCTGAATCATAACATGTCTGCACAGTTTAATCAAGATTATATCTAGCTACATTTACACATTTACAGGCACCAGATATGTCTTATACAAAAAACTTCAGTTGCTTTACAACATTCTTAAAAAGACAAACAATAATTTCAGATTATTTATCTTTTCAATATTTGCCTTTAACTGAAATCCTCCCCAAAGAAAGTGTTTTCAAGCCTACTGGACTATATAATCTATTATATGTCTGCGCATCCTCTGTCTGCAGCGTGACTAACTTGTATTTTCATAGTTATTTAAAGATGGAGTGACGTAAGCGGGGCACTGCTAAATTGAAAAGGGTTGAGAAACAAAATGCAATGTAGATAAACATGAATAGATAAATTGTTCAACTAAACTCAAATCAGTGTTTTTTAAATTAATTTGATTAATTCATTCAGGAGGAAGTCATGTTGAAAGCTATAATCGTGTCTCCCTATGTTGTTGCATTTTAAAGCGTTTTGCAGAAAGTAGGGTCACAAAGTGATGACTGCCCATATGTTTTTTTCAGCTTTTACAAGATAAATGTTACAGCTCTGACAGCAATAAAAAGTGATCTCAACAGCATTGTGTGGTTTGTTGGGATATTTACAGGGTGCAAGACAATGCAACACCCAGACTTTGGTTTAGTTTTCCTCAAATTATTTGGCAGGAAATACAGAAACAACAAGAATGAAAATGAAATAAAGAATCAAGGCTGGATCATTTAGATCTACATCAAGGATTTCCAAGTCTAGTCCTCGAGATAAACCACCCTGCAGGTTTTAGACGCAACTTCTCTCCATCACACCTTTCTTTCTTTCTTTCTTTCTTTCTTTCTTTCTTTCTTTCTTTCTTTCTTTCTTTCTTTCTTTCTTTCTTTCTT
>JBAMHX010000025.1:10786381-10805043 GCA_037177515.1 Pseudomugil tenellus | reverse complement strand
GAGCAATTGACTGCACTCATGTGCAGCTTGTGCCTCCCGCAAACTCTGAGCATATATACAGAAACCGAAAACACACAGATTCGTTGAATGTGTAGTGCGTTCCTTTGAGCTGCTGTCAGATTTATTTTCTTTAGCTCTTTGGAAATTTTATTAGTTTCTTTCACCAACACCTCTAATTCCATCCGATCAAACTTGTATTTTCGCTTGCGGTTTTGTAAAGTTGTCATCATGAAAACCATTACACACGCTAAATCCTCATTTAAATAGGCGTGTTTCTAACACTTTGCACCCGCTGGCATTTGCATGAGCAATCTTAGTAGATCACGTACTTATCACGGCCCCGCCTCACATGCTAAATTATAGATGCCACACGCTAATTAGTAAACGCAAAATGAGATCTTAGTAAATTTGGCCCTAAGTGTGATACTATAGGATTACCCATTTAAACTCATAACATCAACACATATTCTGACATTCTGTAATTTTGTCCTAAATTGTTCATTTTTTAATAATAATCTCCATTTGCATTTTTAAGTGTTTATTATTTATTTATTCTTTTCATGAACCAGAGCTAAGTTATTAATTGTACTTCATGCTATGAACACTTGCTGTACCAAAAAAATCTCAGACTTAAACAGACTCCCATTGGCTAGACTGGATCGATTCCAGGCCCACCCTGACTACATGCCAAAGTGTCCTTGGGTGAGACACTGTACCCTGACTTGCCCCTCTAAATGTCTTTGAATGTGTGTTTGAAAGGGTGAATGGGCCATGTAGTGTACACGTTCAAGTCCATTTATCATTTTTACCAGCATCATAACTGAATAGTTGTGAGTTATTAAGTGTGTCTTAGCTTCATAATACTATCTGAATACAGTCACCTCTCTGCTCCATATTAGCCAACTGCCAAATCACAAGCCGATGTGTCATGCAGGATTCCTCCACTATGTATTAACGTTATATACCATATGGAGTCAGTCTGTGTCTCCACTTCACTGTTTGCTATAGAAAGACCTAAAATTGTGCATAAATAAAAGTGCTGGTGCTTTGGGTTACTTTTGGCCACTACCCAGTGAATATAGTGCTTGGTTCATAACCCAGTGGGGGACATTTAGGTAGATATAGTACAAGCAGAAAGTTTAAATTCCTCTTCCCATTTGACTGAAATGCTTTGCAACTTTTCTGCTGACTTTTTAGTTAAGTGTCTTATTGATTGTTGCTTATAATAACAAGGTTTTGGGAGTGTTTTTGTTTTTTTTTAAAAAAATCTTCTACACCTGAACATAATTTACCATAACTTACCATAAATCTCAGCCAAAAAAGCAGTAAATCACAGAAGAAAAGCTTAAGCTATGTGACATGTTTCCATTTATTGGGTTTCTAGTTACATTATAACATAGAAGCAAAGTTACCCATTATTTTTTCCATCAATCAACTACTTCATACAGTAGTTATGCATGTTATTTATGTGTTACTATTTTTTGAGAGATTTAGCTGTTGAAAAACATTTTATGTACAGGAGACAAGCGACAGTCACCCAATGATCCCATCACTGAGGTGTTTCTGTGGTTTTAGAAACATGATAGACAGCTAACGTCATTTGTGAGGTCTGAAGGTCGTAAACACTTTTTCTGCTCCGTGTTTCATGCTCACACTAATCACATCCTCAGCCATGGAAAATCATCAATCTTTCTCATCCCTTGTTGTGCTCCTTCTTTTTGTGTCTCTGTTGCCAAAGAGGCGACAAGGTCACATCTTCATGCATCTGTGCTGATTTGTGAGTGGACTTGTGAGGTATGCCCTAAAACATAGCAGAGTAATTAGCCTCAACCATTAACACCACAACCAGTAGCATTAATGTGCACAGTTACATATTATGTATTTTGTCATCATTATGAATGGCATATAAAATCTATTACCTAACAGGTGTTCTACAGAGAAAAGAAAGGCTGTAGATCATCATCACTGCTGAAGAATGTCTAAGTCTGTTAATCAGCTTTTACTTATTCTTACTTGTGAGTGATAACAGACTCCTTTGTCAAATTCCTCATCACATTTACTGACTCTCCTCGTACTTTCCAGAGCTCGTGGCTTTCTCAGATTTCAGTTCACAGTGTCCTCAGTGTGTCCTCACGGTGTTCCCTCATTGTAACGTCTGATATTGTATTGTGTTAAGTCATACTCAACCTGAGGGCCGGCTGCGCAGGAGAGGTGTGAAACGTTACATACAGATTAAGATAGCGGTCAATGGGATGAGGAATTTGGCTGTTCAGTGTATTGACTTATTTTTTATGGTACATTATTTCATTAAATGATTACTTTGAGTGATTTCTATGCCTATAAGAAAAATATTGTGGTTGTAAATAATATTTCCATATTATTAATTGCCATTGATTAATCCCAATATATGTCTACACAGATGCAAACAGATGGTGCCACTAAGTATGAATCTGAACACTCTGAATTACTATTCAATTTTTTTTTTATTACTTCAACCATAAATAATAGTTTTTCAACATAAAATTTTGATGGAAAATTGAATTTATTTAATATTATCTGGGTTTTCTGTCATTGGATGCAAATAATCACGTGTGTCAACATCATTTCTATCATCATCTTCACTTGCTATTAGGATCCTGAATAGCGGCCAGAGCAAGATGACATTGAAGTGATGTGCAGAACTTGATTTTTGTCAGTGTGTGCAAACTGCTCTGTTCAGACAGATGGAGAGAGACATGAATCAGCAGTTGCGTCTGCCAAAATGACTGACAAAGTCACTCACTAACATTGCAATAGCTGCTGAAGGTTGACACTTGTGTCACATCAGACAAATGTATACGTGTGTGTTTGTGGAGCCACAAAGCAGTTCAGTTCTATCATAATGCTGCTTCTAATTTAAAGTTTAGCTCAGACATGGGCTTCCCCATGTCTCCATGGCCCTATGTAGAAAAATAATGAAGGGTAATTCTGATTTACTGCATAATTAATCAGACAAATACGACAAAGATCCCTTTAAAAAAAAAACTAAGATTAGTCATGATGTGTGCTTCTCTTATTCCAATTAAAAACAAAACCATTGGTACATAAATGCTATCAAAGCTACAACATACAACCACAGTTGTGGTTTCTTGTTTTAAAAGTTTGGTTCTGTATAGCAAACCCAACTCCTTCCCACCCCTCAAATGTCCATACCCCAACTGATGACATGAGGAGATACCATGCAGGTAATATTAAGAAAGTGGTTAAAAGAACATTAACTACAAACAGCAGAGAAGAGAAGTGATTTTTTTTCTCCTCTAATGCTGTTTTTGTTGGCATCAGCAGGGGTGAAATACTGCACTGGCAGAATTATAGGAGCAGGAAGCCTGTTGGTTTGCATACACTTTATATCATGTCTGACAGTGTTGTGATTGGAGAAGGGGTCACAGATATTCCTGACCAACACATCTTTGCCTCTCCAGCTTCTTCCTGCTTCCATTCTTTCTTTTTACATCTTCCATTAAGAGTAAATTGTTGCTGTGGTTTTGTTTCAGAAAACCTCTGATTTGACAAAATGATGGGAAAAGATCATTCAGAGTACCTGTAAGTGGCTATCAAGCCACTGGCTGCGGGGTGTGTAGGCACACCTCTTAACTATAAGTGATGGTAGAAATGATCCAGCATGATTTTCAGAATTTGGTTCACTTGTTGTCCTAAACATCTTGTCAGTTTTAGTTTGGAGAAACATAAATCTGAGGATGTTTCCTGTTTCCATTACAGTGAATCAGCAGTGTGCAAAAAAAAAAAAAAAACTCCCATCTGCCACATCGCCTCCTCTTTTCTGTTTCCTTGCACATTTATTGCCCTGTAGTGTGAAATTCTGTATTGTTTCTTTATGAGAATATCAGTATTTCTTTAACAGAGAGAAAGCAGTATAAAATGTTCTGGGATTGAGCATGAGTGCATCCTCTTATTTAAAAACCAGTTTGTGATGAGCCTGCAATGGTTTAAAACACACAGGGATAGTCCTTTGTGACAGAAGTCAGCACTATAACCTGGCTGCACCTATCATTTAATAACAAAGTCACTTTTTTCCTCCATTTTTCATACATCTTTGGCATGTAAATTATTAAATATGTCATGTATTCAAAGGCCACCTTTTTAAGGAAACATTTTAAACAATTGATTTTGAATAAAAGTCACTCATGTCCAACCACTCAAATCTAAATTAGACCTTTGATTGTTCTCATTATCTGTAACCAACCCCAAGTAAACATTTCCATCCCTCAAATAATGCAGAGTAACACAGTGGTTCACAGTGGTTCACTGTGAATGTACTTTTCAAACAATAGCAGAAATATTCTCATTAAAATGCTGCCCATGCTGTGAAAAAGCTGCAATACGCAGTTACTGCATCCAGTGTATTTTTGTATTTTAAAATACTTAGTTTTAAAGACTGATATTCAGTTGTTGGCGACATTATGCTACAAAGAAATCTATTTTATTACAGCTGGTCAGAAGCTGATGAATGGGCAGGATATGGCACTAAAATTGGTGTCCATCAAAGTTAATGATGGCCTTGGACAAGCTGCTCATAGCTCCCCCTACACGTTCATGCTTGTGCATTTGTTTAACTGATGTACTTGAATAGTAATGGTCTGTTACTTCTGTAGAGAATATATCAAAGTAGTAAACCGATACTTTAAGCCGCAAACCTAAAAAAAGAGTACAGTTCTATAAATTCTAACATGCACACAGTTCGGAGGACACATAATTCAATCACGACTTTTCTTGAGCGCACATTCAGGTCAAATTGTCAAGATACAAAATAAAATATCTTCTAAACAGATTTTCATGGTACCAGTAGGTCTATATATCATCTGATGTGTAACTACACAGTGAAAGTATGCCTTTAAACAAAATATTTCATGTTCCTTTAATGTCCTCTTTTCCACTTAGGTTATAATGAGTTTAACTTCCACAGAGCCACAGCAAATATTCAGATGATCACATCTATTCATTTTGGAGTACTTTAACCTTTGAGACTGATTATTTATAACACAAAGTGTTAAGTTGATTAAAGAAGTAGTTTATTAAATTCCTTTGATTATATGACAAGGGGATTTTTAATAAACTGCTGGAGTAAGGCTCTGAAAGGCTAAATCTCTTGTGATTGTTCACACTCTACAGGCTTCGACACCAATCTGACACTCCATCTATTACCTAACTCCACAGAGGTTGTGTCCGGTCTATCTGCTCTTTACTTTTGCTTGGCACCTCATTGATATATGAAAAAGTTACCCAAACTGTTCATGTGATGAAGCTCAAAGCGGGCAGTGTGGAGGCCAGCAAGTTGTTGAGCAGCAAGCAGCAGGACAATAAAGCAGCAGCTTTATTGTCCTGCCATCTTGGCTGGTTCGTACAGTGAGGAGCTTACTGGTGCATACTTACATGTTCTTGTGTGGGATTTGAACAAGATTTATTCTCATATCATATCTGAATCCAGCATATGTATAAAGCTCATACGTCTAATGTTGTTTTCTTATTAGCAACAATTAAAAACAATTTTCTTCTCAAACATTTTTAATAATTTAGTAAATACTGGATCCATGTGTTTTTCCTATTCCGAAAATGACTAAGATGACTCTTAAAAAAACAGCCAGAGCTCACTGAAATAACATGTTTTTAAGCACTTTTTAAGGTGAAGTGCTCTCACAAAGGAGAAGGTGAAAATGGGAACTTTTGCTGCAGACAACCCAGTTTCACTCCAAACTGTAATTTCTGTTTGTCCACTGTGGGTTTTCATAACCACATTTCATTTTCCTCATCATTTCTATCAGAATATCTTTGGTTACCTGACTGCAGAGTTTTTCCCCAGTGTGAACAAAAAAAAGGCAGATTTTCAGTAGAAACTGTGATATTTTAAGTCAGATTTTGACTTTAGATTCGATTTGCTAATTTTTCTAGTGAAAAATCTTCACTTCATTTTCATAGTTTCCATTTATTCGATTCAAGGTTTTTAATTTTGAAGTACATTATTTCAGGTCTGTCAAGGAAATGATAGAAATAGTATGGTTTTGTTGTTGAGATGGTTGCTAAGGAAGATATTTCTTTTGCATATTTTGTTGAGTGTTAGAAAAACCCACAAATCCCACAAAAATATGTGAAATGAAGACATATAAAAATGTATTTATGAGTCCACGGCAGGTAATAATGAACAAATATGTTCTTAATATATATCTTTATTGTAATTTCACTAAATTAACCGTGATACCAATAACCTCATTCTGCTTATATCCTTGCCCTCATCCAGTTTCTTTTGCTTCTCCAGCAGATCCGGTGCGAGGTGGCAGACATTAACTTGATTGAAAATACTGATTTACTGATCAGCACAGGTCTTTTTATTTTCAAACTAACCAATTTGTATCTAACCAATCAGCATTCTGATCAGTGATCGACATCACATTCCTACTTTTATAATACACGTTTGCTTATGTTTTCCAATAAATACACAGGTTTATCACTCATTGGGGTCAAATGTTTAGTTTTAACTTCTCAGAAACATCTGTTCATGGTAGCACTCGTACTTCATGAACTCTATCAATTTTCCCTGATTATTTCCCTAAAACTTAGAGGATCCCTAACGAAATTCTGTGAATACTAATGTTTCTCTCTTTCTTCTTAGGCTCCCACTTTTGGTCTTCCTGGGATATTCCTTACCTTTGATAGGATTAGAGTTGTGTGTTTAGAAAGATAAAATGAATGGAGCATATAAAGTGCAAAGGCTGCATTTGTGGACAAGCTTCACCAGAATTTAAATATCAATTGAGGCCACGGAAGTGGCTGAAAATCGATTTTAGCTCTTCCTCAACGATGTAAATGGCAGTAAGGGAAATTACATAAACCAGTCAAGGAGAACAATTTAGTGATGGTAACAATATGAATCGTTTTTAGGCCAGTTTTCACACTACATCAGCAGTCTAAGTTGGATTCCTTCCAGGACACTTCTGCAATTAAATGAGATGAAAAGCCATTTCATCAACGCATGATGAAACATATGACTTGATGTGCAAGCACATTAATGTTTTCGAATTAAATGCAAGATATATATCTAAAGATGCTGTGTTTTGCAATTCCTTCTCATCCAGAAAACACAGAAACCTAAAAAAGGAGTAAAAGCTAAAAGTTATCATGCTTACTGAAAGATATGTATTTCTTGTTCCAGGATTAATTCAACCAATCCTTGTCTCATTAGCACAGTGAAATAAATGCAGTTGTATTAACCCTGCTTACTTATTCAGGGCAGTCATCTGTTCCCATGGAGCACTTTGCACTAATGAAAAGGTGTCATGTTAGCCAAGACCATGATAGATTGAAAGAACGCAACCCCTGAAGAGATCTCTGGCACTGATACGCATGAGCGAAGGAGATTGCCTGCTGCCAGTTCAGAGGAAAAGAACCGTTTCTCTGACAGGAAAAGGTCTACAGATATGATTGATGCCACTGAACCACAACCTGGAGGCTAAGTTTCATCTGGAGGAGTCGTTCTTGGTGGTGCTGGCAGTGCCACTATCAACAATTTGCTGATGGATTCCAGACAAGTAGATAATATCTTACAATAAATCCCACTTATTTTTCCAGAGATAGATATTTAAAAAGTTGGAATAATAAACAGCAAGAACTAGCAGTAAACAACACAGTTCAATTTCACCTGGTATTGCTTTGAATAATCAATTTGATCACTAAATTTGTGATTGAGAGCAACTTTTCCTTTGCAAAGTGTCAGCCATACTTACAGTAGTTTCCCTGTAACACATTGACTTTCTGAAATCTCAGTCAAACTGGGATTTGACTGTTTCAGTGCAGCTGCTGACTCACTCCCTCTCTAGTGAAACTCCTAGAAATAAGATCCTTCACTCACACAAAAACTTTGCAAATCAATAGCGAGTACATTTTATGTTATCGGCCCCTATAGCTTTTTAAACAACTAAGGGGTTCAACACATATACCTCACAAATGTCAGGTTCATCTGAAAAAGTTTCATAGCTGGAAAGGATGGGTATAAATTTTGTTTTCTGTTTTTTTTTTTTTTTTTGTTTTGTTTTGTTTTTTTGTTTTTTGCTGTAGAAATTGCAGAAAAATAAAAGTGTCTAATATTGATATCCTGCATAAGAATGAACTGTAAGCAGGACAGCATTAACAAAACTTTGTTTACTATCAACAGTACATGTTTATTATGGATTAGATCAGGGGTTTTCAAGGGCTCCCATCCTTCTGGTTTAAATGCTTAAAATATTGGTCTCATTGGTTGCACAGGTAAAGGTGTGAAATTAAACAGGCCTGTAGGTTGCGGCTTGTAAATAGATCACCACCTTTGGAGCATTCATAATACTGTTTGCTCTGCTGTCCTCATGTGTACAGTATTATAACTTTACAGCAGATATATAAATGAAGGAAAATGCTGGCTTTGCTCCTGCTAATATTTCATAGTAAATTATTGGGTGTAGCTTCCACTTTATGTGTTCCTACTGTTATTAAATGCTTATAAGTGTACTTATAAGTTGATGCACTGACAAGATGAAACTTTTTTTAATTTTGTTGCACTTGTTGCAATGACAATAAAGTTGTATTCTACTCTTTTCTATTCTATTCTATTCTATTTTCCAGGAGAGCTTATGTCATTTAGAAATATTGGTGCAAAGGTTTTTAGATAAATTAAAGCAAAAAGATCCTGTTAATGTTATACCATTTTATTGGGTCAAAAAGTGTGCTAAGATTGTGTAGACATAAAGTTAGGACCGAGATCTGTGAGACTTCACTTGAACTTGTGTATCATAAAGTCGCATTTAAAAAAATTATTTCATGTGCATCACAAGCTCCATTTGTAATATAACTTACTGGCATGACGCCGAAACCACTGAGCGCTTCATGATAAACCCTGAATCACTCCAGTGTCAAGATTGGCATCGCGCCACATTAATCGCCAAGATAATGGGAAGACAGGCTTATTGACCAGCAGTCCGATAGGACATGAGGGCAGGACATACAAATCAGAGCTGCCCGGCCTCATATTGACCAGACTGTCCACTAGAAGCATGATTCATTAGCCAAGTGATGGGGGGGATGAGGTGAGGGCGGAGCACAGGAAGTCACAGGGATTTGATTCAACTTGGGACCCTGCTTGAAGCTGCACTAAATAGTATTAGTGGTTTTTAGAGTAATTGGCAGTTCTTTCTTCTTTTTTTATTTATTTGATTTTATTTATTATTTATTTTATTTTATTTTATTTATTTATTTATTTATTTATTTATTTATTTATTTATTATTTTATTTATTTTCCACAGTGAACTTGGATCCAAGGTCCTTTGAAAAGAAGCATGGTTGTACTACTGTATATGTATATATACAGTACTGCATGTTTGCATAGGATATGGGGCAACAAACAGAAAAGAAGCAGAGTGATGGGTGTGAAACGAGTTCATGGTTTGGCATGCCATGCTCTCACTTTTTGTCCTGCCAGCCTCCATTATAGATTATAAAAAATTGTCTGTTTTCACTCTGAAAGGTTTTTTGTTCATCACCTCCAGCCAACAGACCCCCATGAAAAGTGGTATATGCACTCATTTAAAGTGGCCATCACTAATCAGTCAAAGTATTCTGTAGCACATTTTATTTTCTCCTCTGAGTGCTTGGTGACAAGAACAAGCTCAGATATTTTTACATTAGTGAATTAATTCCTTTTTTCCTTTTTTTTTGTTATGTGTTTTATGCCATAAATAAATTACCCTGACTTGCAAGAACGGAGCTCTCCATCAAAGCAGCTGTAATTTTTAAATGCTGTTTGGAATAAAGAATGAAGGCGGATGTTGTTTATTGTTCACTCACTACATTGACGAAATCACACTGACTGCAGCAGAGAACAGTGATGAATGTGCACTTTGCTGGCAAGTGAGGAAGTTTCATGAGAAATCAATAGGAAGCAGCTGCTTTGTGCTGATGTGAATTTTACCACTGGATGACAGAATATGGTATTTTCAGAAGTTTGGAGAGTTTTTCGAAGAGGGTGTGATGGACTTATTTGCCAGTCCTGTTTGTAAAAAAAAAGATGGACTGGTAGTGTCCTCTGGTGGACAAAGGAATGAACGTCTTTGTAGGGGTACGCCAGTGTTTTTGAGCTAAAACTTAAGCTAATTAGTCATAGTACTTAGTCAAGTACTTAGTCATAGACTTAGTAGAAACAAAAGTAAGTAACACTATACCTATTTTTTATTTACTAAATATGACAACTGGATAACTGCAGGTTTCATATAATTTTACAGTGTGATTTTAATGATAAAATCTGCAGTTTTTACATTTATTCTTGATCACAATCATAAAGATTTCACTAGTCAGTCATTACTCAAATAATTAAATATATAAAAATTGTGCAAAAACCAGTAACCTAAATAAGAAACCCTGAAAAACACAGGTAAATGTAAAAATATAAGGCAGTTTTATCAAGTGGAGACATTAAAGATACATGTTTTCATTGGAATTTAAAATAACTACAACTCCTTTTTCGTCTATTTTTCTCATGGATAAAATACACTGGCCTACTAGTATAGGTTAACTAACCATAACTGTAACTTTTAGTTAACATGTAAGGGATATTAATTTGACTTCTGTTTCACTTGTTATTTAAAAAAATCGACATATTAAGAATATTAAACTGATGTCCACCATAAATAAAAAGAAATATATCGAACTCCAACTCCAAAACTGCATTCATGGTTTTCTGTCATTTTTGTTTACTCTTTTCTTTCCCTTCATCAAGTAAAAGCTGCTTTATATGGGTCCACACTGCATCAGGATAAAAGAGCCTTCTGTTATATTCTTTACATTCTACCTAGCAACAGCTGACGTAAGCCCTTTTATCCATAAATGTAAAGATACCTAATTGCCCGCTATTCGTGACAATGAAGGTGATATTTATTTACCGGGGACTGAGCGAAAGGGGGGGGGGGCTGATGGAGCTGCTGTGATGTGTGGCAGATTGGGGGGGTCTGTTTAACACCATGTTGGGAGTTGTGTGACAGACAAACAGGCTGGAGCATCAGCGCAGAGGCAGCAGAGAAACACGGACTTGTCCAGCATCTGTAAGCCTCCTTTCCATCATTTTCAGCCCTCCGTTTCATTCCTGTGCATTATTACGCGGCTAACGTCTCTGTCATGCGCTCGCGCGGCTTCTTATTGTTTGTAATTATTTTTACGCTGTGATAGATCCTTTTTTTATGGCCTGTGAAAAACACAGCTGTGTTGGATTTATTGCGATCGATGTGACAGTCTCGTGCATGGCGTTGGAGTCATTCTGGTTCTGCAACGATGCTGATGCCACCCATTCGAGCATTATTCGTCCTGTTTGAGGCAACGAAGTGAGTCATGCGGTATGATGGTACTTGTAAGAGGCCTGTCCAGCTGCCTTTTCTGTGTCAGTATTATCTATAACATTCATTTGCCTTTTGTTTAAGAGAAGACTGCTTCAGTTGAGCTCAATTGCTTCTGTTGGATGGATTAACTGTTGCAATGGGGGTCCATTTACAGCAGCAGGTGTCTATGCTGCATGGATTAGATATTTTTAAACTGGAATCCAACATTTTGTAGGAAAATAAAGCTCAGAAGTGCTGGTTAATTACTGTGTTGGGCAACGGTATTTAAAATGATTAAAATCCAATTAAAATGGCACAAAAACTTTGTTTTCATCACTCTCTCTCTCTTGCTTTGTTTTCAGGTAAGGTGACTACTTAATGGGTTATTATTGACTGGCTGCTGTGTAATATGGTTTCCCTGGCCTGCTTCATCATCAGAAAATCTTACACTGTTGGGGAAACATAACTAAATGAACAGCATCAGGATCACTTAACCTGCTCTCTGGAGGACAGAAAACTCTCCGTATGGGGGCTCTCAGCCTCGGTAGGCTAAGCTGTAAGTATTACACAATCATACTGATGTCATCTGATTAAATAAAGATTTAAAGGAACATTTTTTACTGTTAGTAGTGTTTAGCATGAGTAGCTGCACTGCAAAATACGCTGTGTAAAGGTCAACTGAATCACTTGACCCATGCTTCGTTTGCTCTGATTCACAGCTTTCTGTGATTAAGCTAAAAATAAAGAGTTTTCTTTTTGTCTTCTGCCTGCTCTGAAGAAGACTCCAGCTGGGAAGTGAAGGCACCTTACAGAGCTATGGGCTGCGGTGGGAGCAGAACCGATGCTCTGGAGCCTCGCTACTTGGAGAGCTGGACCAAAGAGACGGAGTCGACATGGCTGACGAGCACAGACAACGACATCCCGCTGTCCTCCATCCAAAGCATCCCTTCTGAGAACTCTGAGGCTGGCTTCACCTCAGAGAAAACAATCAGCCCCGGTAAGAGGACTAAGTTATGCTTGAGTGGATGAGTAAGTGACTACTTATTTAATCTCCCTACAGGAGAAAGCATTTATTTAAGTGCTGAACAAATAAATACATTATTAATTATTTGGTTCCCTTCACATAACATTTTATACATGCATCCTAATGTTGCCAATTACTTGCCTATATTTATACCAAGATAAAAAAAAAACATTTAAACATAGTGTCCTTCACACAGTGACATGCTATAGAGAAAGCGCTGGAAACAGGTGTTCTTCCAGTATCGACTAATACACTCAGGCACTGGAAGGATTCCATATTGTTATGTGTTAACGTGAACTGTGGGTGTGTTTTCTTTGAAGCAAGGAGAAGATGAATCAATAAAAAGGCATAATAGACTGCTTCAAAAGCCACTGCCCAAACAGGACTTCGCTCTCATGGCAACAGATGGAACTGGTGCTGAACGCAGGTGGAGGAGCCTTGATGTAATTGTGAAGACAAATTGAGCTCAGCTCCATGATAAAGATGTAAAACATATCCGGGGTAAATTAATTACAGGCTGATTTGAATAGAGGCTTCACTTAACCAATAACAAGCATGTCATTTAAGAGAATAGAAAGGTTTTGACTTTGCTCAACAGGTTTTATTTATCCAAATATGAACACAATACTGAGATATTATTTATCTACCTGCAAAAGCTGTTGTTGTTTTTTTTAAGACATTCTTAGAAGTTGGGATATTTAGCATGTTTTGTGTTTAAACTTTTCCCTATATAAAAGAAAATGAATTTAGTAAGTTTTCCACACTTTTACAGATGATGATTAGGTCCGTTTCTGCTCATTAGATTGTGATGAGACATATAAAGCCAGACTGCAAGCTGTGTATATTATTTTGACACCACGTTTGAAACAAACTCATAAATTAATCATTAACAACAAAAGAATAAATGGTCATTTAAAAAGAAGTAATTAACTAGCTTATGATAAAAATGGGATATCAAAGCTGAAATATTTTATGATTGATCTTAAAAACTTATCATGTTAAGGTGACAGCATCTTTATAATGTACCTTTAATAATGTGCAACCTAAGCAAGTAATGGATAAACCAGACAAATATTCTGTCATATATGATGAAGCTGGCCCATTGTGAGCTTTGTAGATCAAACTTTTCTAATCAATCCCAGAGAAGAAGGAAACAAGTAATGGTGAAATGTGCTTTCCCTGATTACATGGTGGTTACATGTTTTTCATGGTGAAAATGAAAAAGTAAACTTCTCATATTATACAATCTTTCAGTGCTTTGGAATACAGTCTGTTTCGTGTTAGGAATAAGATAGTTATAAGTTAAAAAAAAATAAAGCAAATTAACCATAAACATTTTTCTTCTTTCTTTTTTTGGAGTTTTAGAAACAAAGAAATGCAATCCTTTATATTTGAGAATTATCTTCTGGAAGTCTTTCCTATATTTGATTACATTGACGTTGTACTACTCAAGAAGTTACTTTCTTGGCTTTCAAGTCCAATTCTGAGTCTAAAAGCACATCTCACACTGGAAAAAAAATTACAAATGCTTGTGCTGCTCTCACTTATGTAATTAAAAGCATCTATACACATCTTTAAAACACTTAAATGTGCATCTTCTGTAGTGATGACTTCAGTCTATGCAAGTTTTAATTGACACGTTCAGTGAGGAACTTTTGCATGTTACAGTTCCCGATTTTTTTGAAGATGGCCTCCCTCCTCCAGCTCAGGCGTACCTGAAGGTCTGCTCGGCTGAGTCTGAAGCCAGCCTGAACGACGTGAAACACAGCAGCCCACCATCAATCACGGCCTCCCCACAGCAGGACGTGGTGCCGCCTTCATCTGGAACCACAGTGCAGCGCAGGAGTGTTCTACACACTGAGGAGATTGTAAGGATGAATTGTGTCAAGAATATATATATGAAAGCACATCACTCTCGCCAGTGTTTAATTGCTTTATTTTTCATTGTGTCATTCTTCTTTATTTACAGACCAAATGGCAGGATAACCGAATGTCAACCAAGCAGGTAACCATTACCGTTACCCAGAGTATCCACCAGGTAGACAAGAACGGGAAGGTGAAAAAGTCCCTCACCACCTACGAGGTCATGAAACCTGTGGAGACTCTCAAACAGGTGGCCAAACAAAACACTTGAGTGCAGCAAAGACATTGTTCTGAAGGAATCCGTGTATGTATTTTATTCCCCTGACAGCTGCAGGATGTGAAATGACGAGTTCGGATGAAACAACAGGGGTTATATTTTACCACAGTTGCACTTTACACAGTATAATGTTTGTGATACTGTTTATCTGACAGAGGTTATAATGTACATATTGTTTTGATGAGAAAAACATACACAGGATGACATTTCACAGTTACAACACCAAAATAAATATTTTCTCACAGCAAAAAGGAGGTTTAAAAAGATTTATCTGTTTGAATGTTCTTACTATAGTATTATTTCACATTGTGTGAATTTTTCTGTTGCTTGGCATTAACACACAGCATGTGCTGCTGTTCTGGTAGCTGAAAATGTCATAACTGCAGTGTTTACTGTGATGGCTGTTCGGAACTGTGGGGACAGCAGCGCCTCACTGCATCGTCTTGCTTTAAACAATCTTGACTTTTTAGCCCGTGATGTATGTTTGTTTTTTTTTAATAAACGAAAATCCTTGCGGTCCACACTTGGAATTACTTCATGTGATGTGTTGAAGCAAAGTCTTTTTTATTGACAGTAATACGAACACCATGGCACGTTTAACAGCAGCCGTGCTGCTCATCTGCGGCAGAGTTGCAGTCTTTAATGGAGAAACGGTGCCTCAGAGCTGCTCTGCGGTCAGCTTGGTGCTGACAGCATGTGAGTCTGCTTGTGCTGGTCGTAGTGAATCTGTCCCGATCTGAACAACGGCTCCTCTTTCTCCATCCACTCCTCCACACGAAAATCTGGGAAGAAGAACGCGATTTCTCTCTGAGCTGACTCTGGAGAATCTGCAAAACAATAAGACAGATTATAAGTGTCTTAACACAAAATGCAACAATGGATTCATATTTTCATTGCAATGAGCTTCTATATGAAGACATTAGCAGTTCGATTTGGTTTGCCTATGTTTTAAACAAACAAGCTGCTTTTTAAGAGCAGTGTTTCCGTCACAATACCAAATAAAATATAGCGTGCAAATCTCAAATTGATATAAGATTAAATATATAAGACAGAAGGATTAAAAGGAAAGAAGTCACTGCATTAAAGCTGCTTCCCTCTAAACAGGAGGAACATCTGATAAAATGACTTTCCTGCCAGAAATAACAATAACTGACCTCAAATGTATTCACTTAACCCACATTTGAACATTTTCTCTTAAATCTTCCACTATAATTATGAGAAATGAGATGTAATTCCACTGGAATGTGTGTCCAAACTTTAGACTGGTACTGTATGTTCACAAGGTGATGAACGCAGAGCATCTCCTACCTGAACCATGAGTTGTGTTCCTTGTGTCTGTGAGGCCAAACTGGGCCCTAATGGACGCAGGAGACGTGTATCTGGCTCTAAACACCTTGGTTGGCCCCATCAGTTCCCTCCAGTGTCGTATGGCATCATCTCTGGCTAAAATGTACGCTCGCATAGGACCACTGTGGCAAAATATCAACACAAGATGGAATACAGTGTGTTTTCGGGTAAGAGAGAGGAAAAAAACTGTTCTCTTTCCCAGACATCGTGGGAAGTGTTTTCAGTCAGAAATAAAAACTCAGCAGTTCATCACTTGTAGCTAAACAAGGCCAATAGGAGTTGCTTCAGGCTCGAATGACTAATATGCCAAGGATGCTCCCGAAGTTTCCAATAGCAGCTGCACCACACAGAGTAAGGTTGCTGTAGCAACTGCCATTTCTCCGCTATGACCACCGAAAAGTGACAATGTAGGCTAATTGCAAACCCCTTTTTAGACGCAGTGGGAGCTTGTCGCAGGTGCCGTTGGAGCAACTGTGAGCAAGTTACAAAGAGATGTACATGCAGTGGCTGTAGGGGTGTTTTGGTAAACATGGAAACAGGAACTACATCAACAACAGGCACAATGGATTACATAATCTGGACATTTCTGTCCTTTTCTGTATCATACAGAACTACAGTCCACAAAACACAAACTGCAGGACTTAAAAAGTTTGTATCCTATTAAAATGTGTATTAATTTGACATAATTGTGACCTAATATTTTATACCAACTCCCATCTTTCCATTTTTTTTATTCATGGAATTAAATTACATGTAATTCTGTGAACAATTGGAATTTTATTCATTTATTTTTGCATAAATATACAAGCTGACATAGTTAATTACTTTTTAAGCATTGTCATGAAAACACATGTAGTTAAACTCATGTCCTCACTTAGTGTGATGATTGTGTGGAAGCTTACCTTGACATGAATTCAACAAGTCTCTGAAAGAAGAATCGTTCTAGAAGGAAAACATAGCAGAAGTGAAAATCTTTCACATTTTCTAAACATTAAAATAATAAAGAGACACTCTTCATCCCTGCTTGATTTATAAAATATTCATTTTCTACTCAGTTATCTTTATTTTGGTACTTTTGTTCTCTTTGAGAAATGGGCACTTCTGCAGCATAATGTGAGATGACTCACTTCTCACACACTTTATATAGTGTACAATGTGTCACGCAGCATGAGCTAAAGGCTGCCGACTCAACTTCGGTCCCAAGGAGACATCATAATAAGACTTGTGTTAAAAAGAAAATCTTTACACATGATTTGCATATGCACCTGCATGTTCGGCATAAAACCTCTCAGAGTCCTGTCTTCTCCACATGAGGTCTTTGCATCTGACAATTACAAAGTTGTTGTCCAAAATTCTCTGGTGAAGAGCCTAAAAGAGATGAAAATTGGACCAAATAATTTATTTCTGTACTATTATATGGCAAATTATTTTACAGTTAACGTCAGTCACACCGCTCAGGCAAGGGAAGTACTCTGAGCCAACATCTGAGATACTCTGCGGCGAGGAGGCCAACAAAAAGGAAGTCAAAGACCTAATAACATGGTTCTCAGGATAGAAAAAGTCAAAGGAAGATAGTTTTGTCAACAGCAATCTCAAGGCAGATTAGTCTCCTCCCTGCACTGATGAAGTGTCCATATTTTTATATTTATTTTATATTTCTGGGCAGCTTCTTCTTTCCTGACCTATCAAATCCAGTGTTCACTGATCCACTGCCTCATGCTCATAAACTTCCATTGTTAATTAAACCGTTAAACTTTGTGCAACATACTGTATGACATGAAGTGCATCGTGAAACACAGCATCATACTGTTACCTATAAAATAATGTTACCGGTCCAATCTTATTCTCTTTTTCTTGTCTTTCACCTCTAATTAGCATTTTTATTTCTTATGATACTTTATTATATTTAGTATGTTGGAGAGGAGAGTACTGGTGTATGTGTGCATACTGGCGTATGTGTGTATCTAACTGAATGGTTTTGTTAGAAAATCTTAAAGTGCATCTTAAAATTCTTATGAATTTTGATGAAATCAAAGTGTTTTGAGTGATGTTGAGAGGATCTGACCTCCAGCATCAAGGGATGAGCCACAGCATCTGGTTTGATGACCGCCAGGGTGAGCTGCAGCGCTCTGGACAGGCGACAAGTCGTCAGTTGCATCGTCTGGTGAGCCGACAAAGAACAAAATATTAAGTTTTTAAACTGGTGTAAATATTTGAAACACTAATCAAAAAAGTGTAATTATATGTTAAACGGAATAACCAACAAAGAAACACTGCTCATAATACCGCAGTATTTTATTGTAATTTGACAGCTAATTCACAACGTAAATAAGCTTAATTCCTGGCATGAAACATTACACTCTAAAGTCCGAACTACATTTGTTCGTTTTACCGTCCTCTGTTGTTGCTGGTGTACAGATTCAAGGACAGTTACTAAAAAGCAGAAATAGGCAACGAGCCCCGCAGTAGCGCGTTTTTCCCACAGTTCTTACTATTCACATGTAACCTGAGCTTTCCATTTAAACTGAGTTAAATTTATATCCTATTTGCTAAGTTAAAGTGGTAAAATTACATTAATAAGCATTTTAAAAATATAGAGCCCGTCACCCTGATAAGTCCGTCTGCTAAAATGGTCCGCAGCAACTGAACCTGCACAATAACGTTCCACCAGCAACAGACAGACAGACGGACGGATAGATAGATAGATAGATAGATAGATAGATAGATAGATAGATAGATAGATAGATAGATAGATAGATAGATAGAT
>JBAMHX010000025.1:10757304-10772725 GCA_037177515.1 Pseudomugil tenellus | reverse complement strand
ATATATGCATTGCTAGTCAACACCGCCATCTAGTGGGAATATTAGTATATTAAGGAAATAATGAGTTCATTAATTATATTGACACTGTTTAACAAAATGTTTAATAGAAACCTAAATGGCTGCAAAAATAAGCAATATTTTTTTCTCTATGTTATTAGTCCGGATTACTTTCTTTGCAACTGAAACTCCAGCAACCAACCAGTTGGTAGGTTTTTTTTTTTTTTTCTGTGGTTAAAGCTTTCCAATGTAAGAAACTGACAAAAAGTCAAATTTCTTTCTTCTTGCCTGAATAGAAAAGAAACATACAATAAACCCGTCATAAAAATGGAATTTATACTAGTTTATTGCAGATCATTTTAAACATTTTATAATTGCGCTGCACTGCACGCATTTTGCCACCAGGAGGCGATGTGAGTTTTGCTGGATGGTCGTTTCTGTAGCCACAGAGGAAGTGCAGCGGTATCGTAAAGATGGCTGACAGTGTAGTGACAGGTGAGTTTGTGAGAGTGTACCATCTAGAATTTATATCAGATTCAAAGTGTTTTGGCTTTTTTAATATAGCTTCTAAAACAGAACAATCTTTTGCGTATAGTCTTGTTGTGGTGGTTTTAGCTTAGGCTGGAAGTAATGTTAATTTTTACATGCGAGAATAGCTACCGTTAGAATGAACAGTGTAGTAAATACACACGTCGTGCTGGTATTGCATCATTTTTTCGAGGAGTTTTTAAAGTTACTAAATTAATGTTTTTAAATGATCTAAGTCCTTTGGGGGACTTGCAAATAATTGAGTTCTCACTCGTGTCAGCGCTTTATAAACTTTGCAAATATATTGCTATAAACAGCAAACATCCTCACCTGCAGTTACTTTGCTAGCGCATCCATCATCACTTCATTCATGTATTCATGTTTTTTGCTCGTGTTACAGATGGACCGGAAAGGAAAGATGAAATTGAACGTGCAAAGGTTGGCGTTTGCCTGACTTGATATTCTTTTTAGTCTTGCATTAGACTTGTTTTATACAGTAATGGTTATATTTTCCCTACTTTCTTATAAATGATCTGACTCAACAGAATGAAGGGAAAGAGTTGACCAAAGAGGAGAAGCAGCGGCTAAGGAAAGAGAAGAAACAGCAGAAGAAACACAAGGAGAAAAAAGAGGACAAGGCCTCACAGGAGAGTGAGAAAGAAAAGAAACCAGCTGCTGCTACACCCCAGCCTTCAGGTCAATCCTCAACACATAAAGGTGCATATCCATTGCTTAAAACACCTTTGTATGTGGATTCAGGTCACAAAACAATTCTTTTCACACTAAGGGTCAAAGTCAAGAAAATGTCTATTGATTATCTATTGGATTTTAAGCCTTTGAAATGTTCCAATCATTCATGAATAATCTGTGTATGGTTGTTTTTTTGTTTTTTTGCAGCTCCTCCAGCAGTGCCTGCTCCTGTCTCAGTTTCTGCGACTGCCTCAGAGGCTTCTGCCCCAGCAGACAAACATGCCAAGAGTAAAGCTGAGCTGAAAGCTGAAAGGAGAGCTCGTCAAGAAGCTGAGAGGGCCAGCAAGCAGAATAAGAAAGGGGAGACAGGACAGCAGGCTGCCACAAGCAAACCAAAAGCTCTACCTAGTGAGCTGCAGCCAGGTATGGTTACACCTGTGAGGTTAATTCCACAATTGTCAGCAAACTTTCATATAATCTGTAATAACCTATCGTATGGTTATGAGTTACAGCATTACTGTCTTTTACAATTTAAATAATGAACATTGTTTAATATTTTGAAACAACAGAGTGAGTCCAGATTTGAGGTATGTTTCTGTTTAACTATGCAACCGGAATCCAGCAGACTTGAACTATGAACCATTAACAATGAAGTGCTGGTGTGTGTTGCTCCTACTTGCAACATTTTAGATGTCAGGACACTTCCAGAGTTTAGTAGACTCCATGCATCAGCCCATTTAACTTATTTTGGCACCTCATGAGGCATTTTTTTTCTGTGTTGATCACAGTATTTTATTGTAAGGAAAGTCACAATGTTTGTGTTTACAGTAGTCAAGAGGCTCCCAGAACACATTCAGGTGGACAACCCAGATGTGTTAAAGAAGCTGGCCAAGAAATTGGAAAGACAACAGGTTGGACACAATTAAAAAAATCTTAACACAGAAAACAATGCATGTTTTTTTCCTGATTCAAGAGCATATATTTAACATAGTCTGCCATTTTACAATTAAGATTAAGCGGAAAGAGCACAATCACCTACAACAACTTCAGCTAACAATGTTCCCTTGTTGAATGTTTTGACTGTCTTGTTTTGTAATTTATCTGATAATTAAAAAGAAAATGTCTGCAGCCTTCCATTAACGCACCATCTGTTAGATCAGTGTGTGATTATTCCTAACATTTCTTACAGACACCAGTGTACAATGCTGCTAAAAAGGTATAAGCCGTTGAAGGCAGGTTTTACAAAATGTGTGCTGTTAACCTTTTTCTGCTCGTTTGTTTGCTAACCCAGTAATGATTGAGAGGCTTGTTATTCTTTATTCCACAATGACAGAGCTGGTGCTGTATGTATGACAATTTGCGTGTGTGATGTTTTTATTGTTGTTGTTTCTATTGTATATTTTTATGTTTGAAAAGTAGTCATCGTCTGGTTACATTTCTTGTTTGACTGTGTCCACGCTGTGCCTCAGCATCCAAAAGACCGTTTTTAATTCATGAAATGCTTAAATTTGTGTGTGTGCTTCAGATCCCACTTCGCTCCGACTATGGCTATAAAGTTAGCCTGTTTTCTCATCTCCATCAGTACAGTCGCAAAACCCCTCTAACACAGCAACTCAGGTAAACCGGGAATGTTGTTTGGAGGGTTGTTTGTTTGGTTTGAACAAGACTTGATTATTTTACTGAAAAGAAATTGCCATCATCTCCTAAATCCTCATTAAACACTGTCACCACTGAGTTTTGTTTATTGTTGTTCTTTGCAGCATTCCTTCCACAGTGATTCATCCTGCTGTTGTACGACTGGGCCTCCAGTATTCACAGGGTATAGTGGCAGGATCCAATGCTCGCTCGGTTGCCTTACTACATGCGTTCAAACAGGTACTTATTACGTGTACACCACTCACTTTTACTCCTTTTATAGTCTTATTCTTCCCTTTATATATTTAAGCTCTAAAGGAAGATAAATTCAATTGTGTGTCCCTAAAACCCTTTTTTATTCAGGCAATGGTAGGGCCACTTCTTTACTTTTTTTTCTCAAACACTATAAATAGATAGTGAAAGCACAGTTACACATGTTAAAGTAAGCAAGTGAAATCCTTTTCCACTCTCAGTATTAGCATATTTACTATCCGTGGCAGAACATTTTGACAACTTGAAGGAATGGTATCCTGAACGGCGTTGATCCGGTCTGATAATACTTTCATTTTTTGAGTGATCCCATAATTAAAAAAAAACAAAACTATTTAAATAATCCAAATAAGTTTATACAATAAAAAAATGTTTGTTTTTAAACTAGTAGGCTCTGACAACCTGGCTGTTGCGGTCTCATCATTTCCAGATGTGACTACTCTTTCCCATTGGCCTCAAAAGCCAGATGTTGATGGGTGTGGATTTTTTTACACGTATGAGAAAAGGGGACAAAAAAGATTCTAGTTTGATATATTAATCTAAAATATATTTTGTTAATATGTATTTTTATTTTATAGATTGTTGATAAATGTACCATTTTGTAAAATGAAATTGAGTTTTTTTTCTTCAGGTAATAAGGGACTATACTACACCTCCAAATGAAGAGCTGTCAAGAGACTTGGTCAACAAGCTGAAACCTTATATCAGGTATTAATAGATGGTTATGCTGTTAGTCATGAAGCACTATTAAGTTTTCTCACAATGTATCAAATGTACAGAGCATAATTTACCTTTTTGATATTTTTGGTTAAATTCAACTCAATGTTGCCTTTCCTTTTTTAGCTTTTTGAATCAGTGTCGCCCCCTGTCAGCCAGCATGGGTAACGCAATCAAATACATAAAAAAAGAGATCTCCAATATTCCCAGTCAGTTCAAGGAAGAAGAGGTTAGTGTGACCCTTTTAAAAATGTATAACTGAGCCACACACAGGAGGCTATTGCTAATTTCACTTCCTGTTGTAACTTTGTAGGCAAAAGAGAAACTGCTCAGCAGTATTGAGTGGTACATTAATGAGAAGATTATTCTTGCTGCTACAGCTATTGCTGAGTACTCTATAGAAAAGATCAGTGATGGCGATGTCATCCTGGTTTATGGATGGTAAGTGGCGCTGACATATTGGTATGTGGATACTTACTGCTGTTTAACTTTTTAATGTTTTCTTTCTACTAAACATTTCTCGCTAGTTTATAAAGTTAAAACTTGTGTGTCTAGACACATTTCTCTTCTTCGCACACTTTCTCTTCCCTGTTTTTGTGTTGCGTCTAAATATATTTCCTTCCACAGTTTCCTCAAACATTGCCCAGTTTAACTTTCATCTTTTCTTCTGTTTTCTCCGTTAGCTCATCTCTGGTGAACCACATTCTTTGTGGGGCTTTTGACAAAGGCAGGAAGTTCCGCGTCATAGTGGTGGACAGCAGGCCTCGCCTGGAAGGCAGGGAGGCCCTGAGGCGCCTGGTCCAGAGAGGCATTGGCTGCACCTATGTTCTCATTTCTGCTGTCTCTTACATCCTTCCAGAGGTAGTCATGAAGCTGTAATGGATTGAGCAAAAGGCTTTCATGGTTTCAAATCACTCTGTCCAGTCTGATGTCCTCATGTTGTCATTTTTAGGTTTCAAAGGTTTTTCTTGGTGCTCATGCTCTCCTGGCCAATGGTTATGTCATGTCTCGAGTGGGGACTTCACAGATAGCTCTGGTGGCCAAAGCCTTTAATGTGCCTGTGCTGGTTTGTTGTGAGACTTACAAGTTCTGTGAGCGGGTACAGACGGATTCCTTCGTATCCAATGAACTTGGTATGCGAATTGTTAAATCGGATTTCAGATTACTGTTTCTATATAGAAAATATTTATGTGAAACCTCTATCCAGTATCTGCTTTTGCTGGGATTCTCCCATAATCCTCATTTTTCATTTCCAGATGACCCTGATGACCTTATTGTTACCCGTAAAGGCAAGACCCAGCTGGAGAACTGGCAGCAAGTGCCCTCTCTCGGCCTGCTTAACCTTGTGTATGATGTCACACCACCGGATTTTGTGGATTTAGTCATCACAGAGCTGGGAATGATCCCGTGCACCTCAGTTCCTGTGGTCCTGCGGGTCAAAAATGTGGACCAGTGATGGATCTCCATTTCGCATCAGTTTGTGTGCATGAAGGCTTGCACACAACACACAATATCGTGCTTTTAGCATGCAATAAATGTATATCTGAAGTGGCGTAAGCTTTTTTTTTAAAAAAAGAAAAAGGTTTCTCTGTGTGTTTTACAGTGTTTTTATTCTAAATAAATGCTAAAAAAAAAAATTAGATATTGATGGATGCTTTTCAAAGCAGTTTGTCTTAAAAGTACAATTTAATTATTGAAAATTAAAGTTAAAATTTATGCAAATGGGGGAGTTTTATGGCTCCCATTAAATATTCTACATTTTAAAATCTTTTAATAACCTGAGCACACAAAGTGGAGACAAACCAGCAAGTATATAGTCTCAGTCAGCAAATGATGTACTGCATGAAGAAAAAAACCACATGAACTACAGATCACTCCTTTATTATTACAAAATTAAAAAATAACTGCATTAATTTTCTGTTATTTGAGGAAAGTTATTACCTGGCCATGTATTCAATATGACTGCAGCAACTTTATTAATGAGTTTTACAAATGGAGGACTGAAACTTCCATATTTGTCCTATTACATTGTACATGCACAATATGAGGCCATAAATTAAGAGTTCTCCATTTTTAAAATAGTTTTGGAACCCTAAATGTCACTGAAAATAAAAAAGAAACATTCCCAAGTGAAGTAACAGTCTTGCACATTTTATAATAATACAATATGGTTTAGAAAATCTGCACCAAAAACCTCTCAGACTCCATATTCAACTTTTTTTCTGTTTTTTGTTGTACATTTAAACATGTTGGATCCTTTGACTATTAACATAACTAGATAAGATGCTATAGTAAAGTATTGCAGTGGTATGTAATGGGACTTGTGATTTATTCTGTCTCTAAAAACATGTTCAACATGCAATAAGTTGTTGCTCAAATCCTCTCAAGTACACTGTACAACATCTAGTATTTATGTAAACTCGCAATACTGCATTCAGTGCATGTTTAACACCGTTATCCTCAGTGTTCAGGATTTCTTTTGTCAGTCATCTGCATGTAGGCATATTCTGACCATTTAAAATCTAAAAGAATAAAATGAAAATGTCAGTTTCAAAATTTCCTTAAATTAAACTCAGCTGCCCCTCGGAGCACGTAACATCCACAAAATATTTAAGAACCCTGTCTCTGTCCTTTGTCAGCATTGTCGCTTTCAGAAGAGTCAGTTTAGAAGCAGTCAGCGGCTGTTTGGCATCAGACTGATTTAGCTTTGCGTCTCTGGGTGGCCCACAGCAGGAAGGAAATTATAACAGTAGATGCTGCAAGAGGTCCGAAAACCCGGAGAACTGGAAAATCCCCCTGGAGGCATTTTTAACAAACACCTAACATCAGTGTGTTGCCAATAAATTTAGTAATACAAATAAATAATCTAAAAACAACAGACTGACCTGTCGAAGACACTTGTATCCGTGGTAGTTGTCAGCACAGCTGCACTGATAGAACCCAGGGCCGTAAGGGGTGCAGAGGGAGTTTTCTGGACAGTCCATAGCTGTGGATTTCCAATAATTATCAATACAAGCCATTTATTTAAGGTAACTATCTTTGGATGTTATGTAAGATTTATCATAGACTCACACAGCTGTCCCGTCTGGTTGCATGTGTTAATTTGACCTTCACAATGGCGGCTTCCATTTTTTACTTCTGTTTTTTGCCAAGAAATATTTCCTCCTGGACAAACCATCTCCTGTGGCAAAATCCTTTGAGACAGTAAGATAAAGTTGGAATAAACAAAGCTTGAACTAATGAGATTTGGTTGTAATTTAGGGGAAAGAGGCAAACGCTTACATGTAATTTAGGTCACAGAATCCTTGAAACGCTGTGTCGCTTATGTTGATAATAGGATTAAGTGAGAGGTCTCTGGAATATAAAGTTGTCACAGAAGGAACAAAAATAATAATCAAATAAGCTCAGACTTGGGTTGAGTTAAAGAAAACAGAGTTTTATTACTTTTCAGTGCAATAGATGGAAAATAACTACACAAAGTTTCTGCTTCCCGGGAACGTTCATATCTTATCTCAGATCTTTCTTGGGAATAAGCCTACGTGTTTGCTTTCTGCAGTGCATCAAAACATAATTAATTAATTTGAGAGATAGGTTCATGCACTTGTGCATTCTATTCTGCTGTGTGATGAGACCCAATCTTGCGTTTTTTACATTGATATTTTTTATTTACTGGTGAGCATACAGGCAGTGGACTTTTTTATGCAACAAAGGTCTAACAATGTTAATGGTGCAAATAGGGTGTGATAAAGCATTCTGTGTAATTACATTATTAATGCTGTTGTTGCTTCCTGGAGATCCTCCACATGATTTAGTGAACAATTGGATAGGTCCAACCTTGGAGAAGGATGAAAAAACAGTTGATCAGACCGGATCAACGCCGTTCAGGATACCATTCCTTCAAGTTCATGTCCAGCTTGTCTTAATACATGTTCCGTTATAAATTACAATGTATAACTTAGTTATGTACATAGACTTACATATGATTCATCATAACCTTGCAGCAAGTTCTTACTAAAATTAATTAGGTGTTTTATATAGGATTACATATATAAATTAAATTTGATTTATAATATGAAATGTAACCCTTTCATGCATACTTGTCTCCACCAAGGATGTAATGTTTTCATGAGAGTTTTGATAACTTGAAAAGTAATGGATGGGTTTTCATGAAATTTTCAGGATATATCCAGAATAGGAAGATGAAGAAGTGATTAAATTTTGAGGGTGATCCAGATCACTGTCTGGATCCAGGAATTTCCTTGAGGAGTCTTTATCATTGCGAGTTAGGGCCATTTTCAACATATGTCAATGAAAAATACCCAGATTGCTTGCTTGGTGGAGGTCTGTGCTCTCCAAGGGCTTTGTCACTACAATTTACAAGCTTTTTATTGTTGTCTATTTATGAATGAAGATGTTATATCTGTAAGTGAACCACTTCTGTGGATATTGGTGAGTCAACCGCTACACTATTATTCACTGCAGAATAAATATATAGTTGAACATAATGCATACATTGTATTAACTCAAGTTTGCCTTGCTGATGAATCAGAAAAAAATTATACAGCTATAATTTATAGCATGTTAACATAATATAATTACGATACAATATTATTTTTAAAAATATTTTAAAGAATACGTTAAAATAAATAGAGTGAAATTAATAAACAAAAAGTGTGAATGAATGTATAGTGATATCTTTTAAGTACTGAAATACTGTGGCACTGTTTTTTATGTTGATTTTGTTTTTTGTATTTAATTAATGCGTGCATTAAAGGGTTAATATCACCATATAATCATTCAGACGTGACTTCACGTTTCCAACAGAGCTTGAAAGCAACAATAAAGTCGCTGATTACCCGATGATATGTTCAGGACCCCCGGTGTTATTCTTGAAGCAGCATCGACCGTCTATCCGCCCAACGGATAAAAAACAAAACTGACCCACCATAGTGCTGTTGAGGATTGTCCCGGTGCAGAGCGAACATACCTGCGAAAAAAACACCAGCAAGGACGTTGTAGGCTGCTGTACATTGTCCATCAAAACATGTTTTTTTCTGGTTATGTTGTACCATTTACCTATTGTAGTAAAGAATACGCCGTGTAACAGTTTGATCACAGTCTTACCTGTTGCTTAGTCAGCTGATAACTTGTGTTAAAATATGTAATAAAAATCAAAACAAACAGAACAGGTTTTATCCAGCAGCATAAACCTTTCATTTTCATCGACTGAGGTCATATGATCTTACTGTAGGCGACATGTGACAGGAAGCTGCCCCCAATTATTTTCCGCTGCAGTTACACATCTAGCCAAATATTGTGGCATTAATACTGGTAAACGGAATATAGTGTGAAATAACTAAAAAAAACTATAAAAATATCAGTGTAACTGAGATGCTGGTAATGTTAGCAAGATCACTACAGGTCATTAAAACGAAATTAAATTGATAATGAAGGTAAATATTTAAAGGAGATAATTAATATAAAAATTTTGGTCCATTTAAATTATTTTGATAAAATTTAAAGCATATTCGGCTATTTAATTTTTATTGCGCTTTCAGTGTAATTTTGGGTTGTACCAAATAGAGTGGACATTACTACATTAGATAGTTCAGAGTCATTTTAAAGTAAAAACATGTAAACGTTTGTGGTGTTATTCAGAAAGTTTTTTTATTTATTTTATTGGAAATTATGACACATTTCTTGTATATAGATGTACACACTCCGACGAGGTTTGTAGGTAACAGGAGCATCCCCCCCATCTCCCCCCCGCCGCAGAGAATGGAATGGTTCAGTCGAGAGGGGTTGTTGCAATGTTTTTTTATGTACCAGTAGATACACTAGCTGAACACAGAACGGCTAGGCTGATGTGACACATTGCGTTTTTAGCCAAATGTACCACATTTAATTTATGATTAACCTCCGTGTAGACTTTAATGCAGTATATTTTATATACAAGCAAAAGAAAAACTGCATCTGTCCCCTTACATTTCGAAAGGTTTACCAACGGCTTTGCGACGCTGTGGGAATTTTAGGAACTAACGGCACCGTTTATCCTCAAACTTCATGCGGTTGCGTTTATCAACTGAATTACTTAAAACACGGTTCGCAACAGTAGGTGGTTTTAAGTTTCTATAAATAACATATGGTGAAAGAAAATTTTATTTTAATCCTCACAGTTAAGGTATAATTACTTATCACTTGCAACATGGCTGCTGTGGGAACAACAGGGAGAAAAGTTTAACACTGACGTGGAAGTTTAGTTTAAATTCGAGTTAGTACATTAGCTGTTGTCCACATAGTGAAGTAGTTAGCAGTTCCTTAGTCTTGTATTGCTTTCCACGGATTTAGAAACCAGTGGAGGAACCAGAACCGCCTCCTCCTCCATAGGCACCTCTGGTAGTCACTGCAGTGGACTTTCTGGGGGGGGGGGGGGGGGGGACCTTCGCAGGCACTGCTGGCGGCATTAAAGGACTTGTCGACTGGCTGCAAGCTGTGTTTTGAGCTAAAAATGCATTTTTCTATACCTGAAACCGAGGTTCGTTCTGGGGAAAATGGTTCAACCTATGTGGTGAGTATATTATTTGGTTTCACGCGCTTTCTTGCTTCAGCTGGTCACAGACCAGGTTAACGTGAATGTAGCACGAGTCTCAATGTTTACTATGACCCATTATACCTTACCGCACCTACTGGACCCAATACATCCAATAAATAGAAAATAGTCGAGAAAGATAAGCTAAATGTGTTTGCATGTGAAGCACAGGGCATGTCTGCGTGAATGAACCCGGTAAAGTTGAGCACAAGTGATTTGAGCTAGCAGCACATCTTGCTTGTATTATGACTTTTGAGCTTCATTTTGCAGATGTAATGTGTTATCTGAGGTTTAGCATGTTGTCACTTACAGTCTAAAACCAGCTGAAGAAACTTAAGTGTGGGGCTGGTTCTTATTTCTCATTACCCACAACAGAGTTCCTTTTGTTTTATCGGTTTAAGTCAGTACTTAGGAACTTACTGAGATGTGAGGTCTGTAGCTGTGGAATTGTGGTCCACCTAGTTATTTGGAGGTAAACACAAGCAGTGTTGCTTTCAGTAGACTCCTAACAAAAAGCTAGATAAACAAATCGACACTGGGGAGGCACTCTTAGTTAGTGCTTTACTGTGCAGAATGATTTGATACTGGTGTGTGATTATGGTCTTTCAGTTTTCTCCCCTTGTTTTTCCTGGTCTTTTAAACCATATAGATCTCCAGGCTTAAGCATTATGAACTTACCGGATGTTATGACTTGTGCTGCTTTGACATATAAACATGTCTTCTATTTGCATGGGTCCCAACTTTAATTTAATATGATTATAATTGCATGAGTTTGACATTACTTGTGATGTCAGACAGATGTTTTACTAGTCTAAATGTGTTAATTATTACGTCTGGTTAAGAACCAGTGTAAAGAATTATTCCAAACTTTGAAGCAGGCTTCACTAAGGGATCCATGAAAATAGATCCTGACACAATCTGGAAACATTGCACTACTGTCTGTCATGTATTACCCTTAAAAAACACAAAAAGATAAAACAAATGTTTTTTTTTAATGATTTAAGCTGCATTGACATGCTAAAATTAGTCAACATATTCATAACTTGCCAGCTGCATCATGGTTAACATGGAAAACATTGATGTAATGTCAGCTTGTTCTGCAATAAGCTGATTATTCATTTTTCTTTTTTTAAAGTAGCACAAAAGGACCTAATCTGCAATTTTGTTGTCATATCTTTAGTATCTACTTCACAGTTTTTGTTAAATGCATTTTTTAGTATATATTCCAGATGCTTTAAAATGACAGCTGCAGCATCTGCTTTGCATGTGACGTGACACTGGCTGTTCTCAGTTTCTTACACTTGTGAATCTTCCACGTTGACTCCATGTGCTCCAAAGTAGGAGGAGAGGAAAACATGGGAATGAACTTATTCATCTTTGTTCTTACTGTTCCTGCTGCACAGAGAGTTACTTTGAGCCTGAGCTGGGGTGCACTTATTGGCAGAGTGAGACACTAATTCAGCAGTTTAGAGGTGCTCTTCAGCCTAATGCCAGTTGTTCTCCACCTTCACAATTGTTCCTCAAACACTTTGGCTGTGATCGCTGGCTTGTGCTGACCTGGCTGAAAGCACTTTAAGCCTATCCTGCTGTGAGAACTTCTAACAGTGGCTTTTCACCTTTCAGCCGGCAGTCCAGCAGCTGTCATTATGACCTTCCTGTAGCTAGCCTACAGAAAAGGACTTTGCTTGATTATAACACCAAGAGGTGGGCTGTGTAAAATAAGGTGGATGCAGAATCTAGAGAAATTGAACAAAGCTTTGTGAAATAAAAGTGATGCTTTTTTTTCCTGCTTGGACTCTGTTCATTCTTTCATCTATCTGACTTGTCCAATCCTTTTTTTATGTGTTTTTTTTTGTAGGTTAATAAAAAAAGAGGAGCTGTTAATGTAAAAGTTGGTGACTCATTTAACTTGCATTAAAAATAAGTTCAGACAGGGATATACAGTACTAGTCAAAGGTTAGGACACATACCCTTTTGAATTAATGGGAAAGCGTGTTAAAACTTTTCACTGGTGCTATAATCAATCTGTTTCTGTTAAAGTTTTGCCATCTGCAATAGTACGCAACAGCATACTAGTGTTTACTGCTATAAAGCAGCAAACCAAATAGATACTGAGACGAAGAGGAGCGTCAAAAATATGTCCCAGTGCTGACATAATGGAACAGTATGTCAGCAAACTGGGAAAGATTTTCATCCATTGTTTTTAAGATGTAGGGCTAGAAAAGACAAACACATGTTCAATCTGCCTATGTGTCAGTAGCAGAAAACATGAAGACAATATTTAGATCTCTCCGGGATCATTTTTATAATATACATTTCAAATCCAGTTGGTTCTTTATCAGGCTAAAAAAGAAAAAAACTAAATGTGGTGGAAATGCTAAGTCTCAGTTGCATTATGATTGTCAAGCAGAAGTGCTTTTGAAAGGACGAAGATCTGAAATGTTGCACATTAGATTCGTTTTTGGACTGGAGTTAATGTGGAATTGTGATGTCTGTGAAAGGAAACACATGTGGCCCTTTAGCTGCCCTGGAGTTGAACTGCCTGCACTTCACAAAAATGAGTATAGCTTTTTTTTTTTTTTTTTTTTTTTCTTATCAAGAGGATCCAAAACATTCTGCACACTCATTCTTCCTTCCTGCTTGGATAATGCTTGCATGCTCATATATTAGTACATTTTTGGCCTTTTTCCGACTTGTTCTGTTTTCCACGTAGGATTTTTGGTTTCTGTCTCCTTACTGATCGATCGTGTTTTTAGCAAAAACAACTGCATGCTTCACTGCTCAGAAGTCCTTAGAGCTTCTTTTGTTTTGACAGGTTTTGACACCATCTTTACAATAAATGTTAATCAAGACTGAACAGGGAAGAAAGGAGTTTATACCTTGATATTGTTTAGAGAAATGTATTCAACTTGAGCTCCCGGCTAGACTGAGAGCAGCTTATATGCCCTAGTGAATATAGGCACCATTAATATTTAGTTAATAATGGAATAGTTTGGGGTTTTTTTTTGTTTTTTTTTTAAAAGCTGCATTTGTTTCTGGCATATAAGTTGTGGTTTCTTCTTTTTTGTACTGAAGTGAGTCTTTTGAACAAGCATTTTTCTCTTGATCTATTTCTCATGACTACTATTAGACAGCATGAGGTATACAACAAGTACATTCAGTTTGCCTGAAACATGTATGCAAGCAGATATTTTAGGGGTTAATTTCAAATGGTGGTTTTGTTAAAGAGAATTGAGGGATATCTACTTTAAAAGTATATCTTAGAGAGATGGGATTCTACTGGTCTAATCGGAAAATGTGCCACAGGTTCTGTTTTTCTTCCCCCCCTGTGAGGGAAATGAAGTGTGAAACCTCAGGTGCAGGATGCCAACTGCTGTTTGTTTACGGTCTCTCAGCAGTCTTTTCTATTCTGCACTGAAGTTATAACTTGTTGCATTTGGTGATGCATCTGAAAAGGTTTCCTTCTTCCTGACTTCTCCCTCTTGCCTACAGGCCTACAACATCCACGTCAACGGGGTGCTCCACTGTCGGGTGCGCTACAGCCAACTTCTGGGACTCCATGAACAAGTGAGGCTTCAAACAATAATATACTTGCTACGCAAAGTACAGACGACTGTGTGGTCCTGTAAATGTTGCATAAATGCCACTGCATCCACACACTGTGACCTTTCATGCATCCTTGTGTTTAACGGTCAATACACCAGCCTCCCGTCCCTGCAAAGTCCCCTTGGACTTTCGTGCTGTTTTTTTAAAACTTTTGGCTGTAAAATAACAGAATTACAGAGGAGGGTTGGGGTGTGTGTAGGGGGGGCATGGAAAGAATGTTCTTGGCCTTTGTTACACTTCACCTGCTGAGGAAAGGAACTTAATCTGAACAAGAAATGTTGTTGGAAAGTGTTGAATTGCCTGGTCCTAAGCAGTTTTTAAGTCTCTCTCCCTTAGTGAAGATTTATGCAGAGCCAGGGCTGTTTTGTTTTAGAGCCATTAGCAATCAGGTAGTGCATTAGTCAGCACTTGTTTTTTCATCTGCAGTGTTGTGGTTGAAAATTAGCATACAAGAAAATGCTTCTTGTAGCTGATTTAGTTTATTTTCTTTTGGGGAAAAAGAGGTAGATCAGGTTGCTGGCCAGTGCTCTACTTATACATGTTTTTACATATTAATAAATAAGCACGCAAGAGCCAAACTTTAAAATCTTTATTCTTAAATCAGTGTTATCCAGTCTGACAGCTGGTGTTGCCTGGCAACAGGGTGTAGGAGAGATGTACTCACATATTTAAGCATCAACCTAAAAGGGCGTTCTGTGATGCAAGCATGACCCCAAAACACTCAAGTGGTTATTGGTTGCAGACTGCAAAGTTACTGCTGAGAAAACCTGAATATTAATTGCCTCTTTGGTTTTTCTCTCGTATAAATATTTGTAAGAAAACCTCGCCTCAGCTATAAAGCCCGCAGGGGGAAAAAAACTGGCGTATAAACCTGCGTGAGCTCACATTTATGTCAGATTTTGGAGAGTTTTATTGTGTAACCTTCACTTTCCACGAGAGCTGATTTATATGTGTAACAAGTGTTTTCTCTGTCAAGCTGAAAATACCAAAGGGCACTTGCTGAGGTGAATACTGTCTCTTCCTTCAGCACTCTGTGGTCTACCTTCTTTATACCATACTTGCAGGTCTGTGTTTTTATAGTGTGGAAAAAATGTGCCAGTGAAATCCTAATGATGAGTGCAATGTACTTTGCCTGAAGCTGCATACAGCTTAAAATTAAACTGCATTTTATGTGCAATTCTGGATTTGCAAGGTCTTAGTTTAAGACTTCCACAGTTCAAAGCAACAGCTTTCCAGTGACAGAAAATGGAAAGAAATGAGTCAAGAAGCTGGAAGACAAAGTATACTTGGACTGACTAGACATTCAGGGTTCCAGATGTGTGTGTGTGTGTGTGTGTGTGTGTGTGTGTGTGTGTGTGTGTGTGTGTGTGTGTGTGTGTGTGTGTGTGT
>JBAMHX010000025.1:10727214-10742194 GCA_037177515.1 Pseudomugil tenellus | reverse complement strand
TGTGTGTGTGTGTGTGTGTGTGTGTGTGTGTGTGTGTGTATATATATATATGTATGTATATATGTATGTATATGTGTGTGTGTGTATATATGTTTATGTATATGTGTGTATTTTTGTTATTACAGGACTCTCCTGATCCAAACTGTGAACAAATTGTCAAGCTCTCAGTAAGTACTTTTCTTTCCTTTTTGGTCTTTATTGTTTAACATGGTGCCGAGCACCGTTAAGTCAGTATTCTAAATGTTTTTCTGATAAACCTGTCAGTCTAGTGTTAATTATGTCATTGATTATTTCATTTAGACCAAGCTGAACTCAGTGTCTCTCCGAGGGATCAGTGCCTCCAACTCGGCTAATGACATCAGCGGCAATGATTTCCATGGAAACTATGCTTTCGAGGGGATCGGAGATGATGATCTGTAACCCACAAATCATCTTCTCATTTTCATTCCACTGTTGACAAATAAGATGACTGAGTTAACTAGCTAAGCTGAGCCGAGTCGTGCGGTCCTCATTGGTGTCCCTTTCTGCAAGATTATAGCTTCTCCCTGAAGAAATTGCTGCCTTACGCTCCCATTTAATCTTTGACTGAACGCATCTTTTGTTTTATGTCATGTTTTAGACTGAATACGTGTTTCAATTTATACTTTAGTCACAATCTCGGTGTTAAAACATTGTCTCTGTAATGTTGAACCACATGTAGGCAGCCTGGATTCTTCTGTGAGTGGCTGCATGTTTGTCTCCAACCAGAGAGCCAAATGTTTAGTCAGACCTGCCACTAGTGATTTAAAAAAAAAAAAGAAAAAAAAAAAAAAGAACTGGGCAAAATTGCACAGCATGATCCAGTGATTTCCAGCAAATTTTATCTCACAGCTGTAAATAATTCATGACAAATGCGGAGTTATATGGATGTTTGGCTTGGCTAAATACCAAAACTTGTTTTTATAATGTCAGTGGTACTGTGTAAATCGTGCTACTCGTGCCAAGTTAGATAATTTCTTCAGCTGAGGTTAGGAGAGGTGTCACTCATACTGCCTTCAGAAGTAGTCTGATGCCTTAACTTTGACTTTTTTTGCCTGATGGGAGTTCATTCCTCATTAAGCAGGGGTTGAAACTAAACAGTTGAATCATCCAGAATAACTAGAATCTTGCAGAACTTGATGGAAGGTTGATTTGGTTGAGCTGCTTGCACTTGCTGAACCCATCATTTTGCACAGTATTTCAGATAGAGATGAATGTTCTAAGTGGAAGCTCGAGCGTGACTTTTAAATTTGTGTGAAGTGAAGGGGACTCGGTAAATCCACCTATGGGTTTCTTCCCCCCCCCAACAAAACAAGGTTTCTCATTAATGCCAAATTATAGTTTACTAAAGCATTTTGCACAAAATAAGCATAAAATTATGAAAATGTCACTTTTTTATATTCTGTACATGAAATTAAGCATTCTGAACATTTACTAATATCTTTATCATAATAGCTTATTGTAATCAAATATAATCTAAGCTGTATGAAACAAATTTTAAATGGACCAACATTTATCATGTTTACATAATGCTTAGGGGACTTTTTGGTTCAAAAGGAAGGTGTTTACAAAACTTTGCATTTAATTCATCTTTGTGTTTTCTGGACAAGTGAACATATTGTTTGGAGCGTTCTTTGGGGTTTCAATTTATTTTGATTTGCTTGTATACTGTGCCAATCATCTCAGAGGATTTAGATAAAAGGTGCTTTGAAGTATCTAATGTGATTATAACTGCTGGAGCGAAGATTTCTGGAGCGTAGGCAACAAAATGGACATATCTCGCTGTTTTTAGAAGATATTACAGCTTATGTTTTTTAAAAGCTGCTCCTCAACATGTCACAAAGCCTCTTAATGTAAATCTGTGCCAACCTATCAACAGCTTTATTCTCATTAGTAGCCAGAACACCAATGTAAATGTTAACTATGTACATTTCTTGTTCTTTCACTGCTATGACTCGTCTTAATTCATTTGCTTTTACAGTAAGAAGGTAGATGTGGATGCAACTAGTTATTTTTATTCTTAGTTAGTGCCAATAAAATAATACACAATGCTGCAGTTTCAGGATGCTAGTAAATGTGTAGGTGCCAAATTCCACCTAAAAGTGCAGTTTATCATCAGCATCAGTGAAACACTTTTATGGTAAATGCAATTTCATTAACATTGTAGTGACTTTATTCATCCCAATAATGTTCATTTTGAGTCTAGTAGTAAAATCAGCACCTGCTCTGTTTATCATGATGCTAAAATAAACTCTGACGTTCAAATGATTGTGTGGTTTTTTTCCAGTGAGCGGTTTACACCAGTCATTGCTTTAGGGCAGAATTGTAGAAGGCAGCACTGAAACTCAGCCTTGGGAAAACAAGTATTCCATTAACGTCTAAGGCTCTGGCATTGTGTTAAAATATAGCATCCTCTTCCATTCCTTTCTAGTTAACACACTCAGGATGCTTTCATCTATTATTTCACAGATCTGTAGCAACTTAAATCAGTCAACACACAATGCTCAGCATTACTTGGACATCTGTGCTAAGTTTATTTAATATTAGCTCATTTTATATTGCAGCATATTCACTCACCTCCGTAACACATAAGTCACCTTATCTTATAAAGAAATCATAATGTTCAATTTAGTGTCGTTAGAGGGAATATGCAACGTAAATAACCCAGCTTTCAGTCACACCTCTAGACAATTTGAACATCTGTTGGAGATTGTTGCTGCTTGTTATCATCCTGCCTGTAAAGTTTCATACGTTTCCAACAGAAGTCATCACACTATGATCCAACATGTCACCAAAATCATGTTTGCTTACTCGATCTGTACATAAAAATGTCACAAATGTAAGATTCCTTAAATCCATTGAAATCATTTCCATGTGTTTATTTCAACCGCTTCACTTAAGGCATTTATGAGAAACTGCATAAAGACACAAATGGCAACTTGCAGGACGGCTGTACCAATCTGTGGGATGGATGCTCCATGGTAACAGCAAGTTGGCAACCTGGAAAATATCTTAACTTGTATATAAGAGTCTTTTACAAAGAGTCAGTTTACATCTGTTACTTTTCTCACCATGGCAACTAAATGACACTTCACACATTGAAAGTAAAATGCAATCCTAACAGTGTATTACAGCCACATTTAAAAAAAATAACAAAAAAACAACCATTACACACACATGCTAATAGTGTTACCTTTTTTTCCCCCCAGGTTGGAAAAAAAAGGGCCCTTTTCACAGTAAACGGGAATAAAACGGATTGAACAGTCTCCCTTTCAAATGCTTCAGAAAAGACTGAAAAGGTACACAAGAGGCCAAACTTCAAAAATGACAAATATGCAGACAGTACAAGTTTATGTGGAGACATTTCATTACAGACATCAAGTCTGAAGCATTTTTCTGTTTTTCCACCTGTTAAACTTTCCAACTTACAGCTGTGCTTTTTTTTTTTTAACCACTTTAAGCCTGCAGGCAGCTCCTCAACTTGCTTTTGCATGCAACTTCCATGTTAAAAGTAACTAGAAACTTTTTCTTTCAAACAATAAAGCATTACAGATTAAGACTTTAGTTCTGAGTAGTTGGACAAAAATTGCAATATAGTTTAGTTTTATTTCTGTAATGAAGTTTATGTTAAAGTCTAAAAACAATTCCAGTACTATTAAATATCACTTTTATAGTAATCCATACACTAATCGGAAGGCGTTACCACTGCTTGCATGCTGGAAATAACGGCACAATGCGGCCTGTTGAGGACCAGACTTTGTTTAAAGATAAGCCATATAGTTAAAAAAATATATATATTCAAAGAAAACAACAAAGCAAATAACGGGTAAATTGGTAAATGTGTTGGGTGGGAAAAAAAAGACACTGACGTGTAATTAAAAACTCCAATGTGTCTCGTTTTGAAACTAGCTAATCTATACAGCTGCAGCCATAACAGTTCAGACAAATGTGTAAATTAGTTCCATGAAATTAGGATTATTTGGCAGCATCTTCTTTTCTGGAACCAAAATCTGACATGTAGTGTGACAAAAAAAAAGTTAAAATATTTTAGCTTGCTCTATCAGAGTGAAGATTTTAGTAGGAGATAAAATCTGTTTTTCTGACAAATAAAACTGGGTAAAAGTAAAAAGTTATCCACTTCACTAAACCCTAAAAGGCATCAAAACATTTAGAACAAACTTTTCTTCTTTGTATGAGATTCTACATATAAACAATTAGCAGCCTCAGAAGATCTCTGACGTAACACTGAAAGATGCTTGAAACTATATAAAGGCTCTGTGAAAATAAAACGAGTTGCTGGTTACTTAGATTTGCTCAGTTATCATTTATGCGATCTCATGTTTGTAACATGGGTGTATTGCCTGACCCCCTTCCCTCGGCATATACTGCATACCCACTCCTGCTTCTTTTCGATGCGTTTGAACGCCAGTTCCCATCCCTTTCCTCATGTTCTCCTCTTCATCGTTACCCGTCATTGGAACTTTCACCCAGCCATCCGTGGCCAGGCCGTGTTTTTTCTGGTGTCTTTTATAGTTGTCCCAATGTCCAGTGGTGTAGCCGCACTCCTGACATTTGTACGGCTTTTCCCCAGTGTGTCGGAGCATGTGCCGCTTCAGGTTCATGCTCTGGTTGCAGCTGTAACTGCAGATGGCACACAGGAAAGGTTTGGCGCCGGAGTGGACCCGCTGATGCCGCTTGAGGTTGGCTAAGTTCCCACATGCGTAATCACACAAATGGCACTTGTAAGGTTTCTCTCCAGTGTGCACTCTGTGGTGGCGCTTAAGGTTGTCGAAGTGCGCTGAAGCATAGTCGCACTGAGGGCACTTGTATGGTTTCTCACCGCTGTGCGTTTTCATGTGGCGTGCCAGGTGGTTAGGATAGTGTGTGAGGAACGGGCAGGCAGCACAAGTGTAAACCTTGTCACTGCGCTCACCTGGGCTGTTGGGGGACGATGAAGAGTCTTTAGTTAGCATTTCAAGGGTACACTTGGCACAAATCTGGGCGGAGGAACCGTCCTCGTCTTCTAGGACGATTCCGCACAGTCGGCAAGTAAAAGGAAAAAGTGAAGGAGGAAGGGCGGCCTCTGCTACACCTCCTCTCGTGGCCCTGCTACTACTTCTGCCTGACATCTCCAGCACTGGTGGAGGAGGGTGTCCAGGCGCTGGATTTGAGGCCGGTATGGGTGGAGGCGATGCTCCCTTTAAGCCATCAAAGGCTGATAGGTAGTCACTGTTCTGGGATCCCAAACTGAGGGTGGATGCTGGCCGTCCAATTTCAGAGACTTCAAACAATATGAAAAAGTGAGATATTAGGTATTAATAACAATTGGATTTTTTTCATCTCTGTAATGGAAATAAAGATAATTTAAAGGAACAAACAACATAATCAGCATGCAAGCAGCCTTACCCGAAGCACCAGGCACTTCCTCATTAGGTCTTTGCCCGCTCACAGGCCTCCTTAGACTGTTTTGGCCACTGGAAGGTCGTGGCGACGTCTCTGGTACCATGCCAGCAGAAGGTACATGCATGCGCTGGTGCCTCTTCAGGTTGCCAAGGGAACTGCAGGCGAAAGTGCAGCTTTCACATTTGTAGGGTTTTTCCCCCGTGTGAATGCGCAGGTGTCTCTGCAAGTTCACCAGCTGGGCCGATGCGTACGTGCACAACGGGCAGTTAAACGGCTTCTCGCCATTGTGTGTCTTCATGTGCCGCTTTACGTGGTTGGCATAGCGGGAGGAAAAGCCACAGAGGTGACACGAGTGCTGTTTGGCCAATTTGTCCTCAGCTGGTAGTGTCTTCTCGCCCACCCCGTTTCCCAAGTCTTCACAATCAATCTGCGAATCGGCACAAATCTGCGAACCTGAACGAATCCCACATGTGCTCCCAAATGGTGAACAGAAGTCAGTGTTTTTCGCTTCCCTGGAAGCTTTGCAACACTTAAGGCAGTACGGACCGACTAGGTCCATGCCAGGTCCAAGAGGATCGTCGCGAAGCTGTCCGCACCCCCTGCATGACAGGTAAGGAGGGAAACTGGGTTCAGACTGGGCTGCTCTGCCCTCATCTTCCCTTCCATTGTCGGTTGTGCTACGTGAGTTGTCCGTTTCGCTTTCCATGCTGAGCCGGCTGTAGGTAGAACTCTCCTCATCAGCCAGAGGATACACAGAGAAACCAATTTCAGCTGCGACTTCTGCACAGGAAAGACAAACAGAGGCATTAGCACATTATGTGAGTGTAGAAGAAGTTAATGGAAATCCAATAAATTCACAAGCAAACGTTCATAAAGTTAAATGAGTAAATGGTGTAAAACATAGAAAAACTGTTAAGCAGTACTGGGATTGGCTAAGAAGAAACAGCAAGAAGAATCAGTCTGAAAAGTAACATGTTTAAGTGTTATTTTGAAAAATAGTAGCATAAACCAGAGTTTAACAAATAACATGAAACATGTTTACTATGTCAACTGTTCCAATTATTTCTGATATAAAAAGCCTCGTTTTTCACAAAAATATAAAACGCAGAAAAGCAGCTGCTACTCACAATGCTGCCAGTCAGTCCCGGAGACAGTTTTTTTTTTTTTTAGACAAAAGTAAAGATAAAAACGCATCAAGACTTAAACATACAGGAATTTGAGGTGAAAGAGGGAAGACTGAGACCATCTTCCCTCTCAGATGCTAAGGCAGAGTGTGATGAAGACGAGAGCGGAGACTGGCCTTTTATCCTGTCCCATGGAACCCCTCATGGATGATTACCAAGCCTAATGATAATGATGATGACTATAATGGTGAGGCTGCTGCTTCGGATGATGATGATGATAATGATGATGAGGGCAGAAGATGATGGTGGAGGCGATGATGATGATGATGATGATGATGGTGGTGGTGGGGAAACGGTAATGGTAGTAGGGTAGTGGGAACAGAGGCAGGAGATGACGACGACTATGATGATGATGATGATGATGAATAAATGCTTTCTTATAATGGTGTCCTTGATGGTTATGGTCCTATTTTTATGACCCTTATATAATATTAGTGTCTCACTTCCTTTTTTCTACTTTTCCATTTTTCAGATCACTCAATCTGACAGAGAGCAAGCTGGGAAATAAAAGCTGGTTGTTCGATTTCACTGACTGCTGCATAAGAGGGCTTCACTTCATCGCAGATAAACTAAAAACCTCTGGATAGTACTCAGCAAAAGTCATGGATAGTACCACTGAATCATCAAACAAACACACTTCAATCTATCGAGAACACTAAAAGTGACCTAGGCACGTTAACAGACTTATTTTGTAAAGATACCACATGAATTATATCAATTGTAAAAAGCTGAAAATAAACAAGGAGATTATGTCAACAAACAACCACATCCAGAAAAATGTGACTAAAAGCCCAAAGTATTTTGTCTACTCATGTCAAGAAAGAACATAAATACTGAGTTTTACTACAGATAGAGAATTTAAAGAAACACTGCAAGAAAATTGGCCAAGATTATTTTTTATTTTCCTGTTTTTGTTTTTTTTTGTCAATGTTTTCATGTATTGAGACACTGATTCAGACATAAACGAGACAAACACTGTAATCTGTGTGAATAAGCAGTCTCCCTGGATCGTGATTTACTACACGGAGTATCAACATCTATTAGAGACATTTAAAGTGAGGTAATGGCATGGCTTTGTGGTAGCAAACCCCCAACCCCTCCCCAAAAACACAAAGGAAACCTGAGCTAGTTCTTTGTTAAAACAAACTTATAAGTGCATCAAACACCTGTCCAATAAGAAGCATGGACACATATGATGGAGCAAGCCAACATATACTGATCACTGTACCTGGCCTCGCTCCATCACATGATACGACACCACCTGTTATTTTTAGCTTACTGCATGTGTCACAGATGAGGTGGTCTTCTCGCTGTAAAAACAATTCAAACTATTTCATTATAAGTCCTGGTCTGACATTTTCATCCTAAATCAAGGGAGCCATTCAACACATCATGAAGACATGGAAATGCTCTAAAGTGGCTTCTGAAACTGCTTTATTTCTACTTCTACCTACATCTGATGCACACTGGCTTGAAAACCACCTCAATGACTCTAATACATGCGATCACAGGATAAAAACTCACTTTGAAACTGGGATAGAAAAAAGACTTAGGTGTGAAAAAACAATGCAAAATGACTCAATCTGAGACATTTAACTTTTAGCGATTAGGAAATGAAAAGCAGGCTTATTTGCTGAGTCAGCAGGAAGTAAGTGGAACAGTGGGATTCAACAAGGATCAAAATATGCATACTGTACTAGCAAAGCATTTGCATACATCATCAAGGAACATTTGACACAACTAAACTATGTTCATTTGAATAAAAAAAACAACTTTGTTGTGCTGATTAAATTTAAACTGGCTACTTGCACACTGGGGATCCACAGGTTACCATGTAGTAGGTAAACCAACACTGTTGTTTCATTCAGTTTCTCTATTTGGTATGGGGAGGGAGGGGGGGGGCATTCTGCCTCTATAAATACAAAGACATTTTTGTTCCACTGACTTTCAGGCAGACCTTCATAATTTAAAATCAGAAACAAAGATATATTTCATACTTATTATGCTAAATTTCTTCATAGCTAGATTATTACGTGGCAGACTATTTCTATGTGTTTAAATGGGCTGAAAGGTGAGTAATACTCGTGTGGATGGGGGGACACATTTCCACAAGATCTTAATATAAAAAATATATACCAAAGCCATTTTCAGACACTCTGAGACTACTCTGAAAACTCTTTAGAAAAATCTTTGGAATATAATCAATGCAAATACTGTAACTTAATATTATTAACTGTTCTTTCTGCAAGAATCGCAACATGTCTGCCAGGCTGCAGTGAATAATTGTCAACTACAAATGCATCTCTGGAACAAAAGGAGGCAGCCGCAGCTCAATGAAGCATCATTAATAACAACCTCCACACTTCCAACTCTACATGCAGCATAAAATCAGACTGTTACTCCACACATTTCTCACTATTTTAGCATTGTTTGTATTGGTTGCACTTTATAAAGACACCACTTCTTCTACTGTACGTAGGTATTGTGGGTAGAAAATCGGGGTCACCACAATATCCAGGACTGAAATACTAAGGATCATTGGCTTTGAAATTTATTTAACAAAAATGTTTAATTACAAACCTGAGAACTTTTCCAGGCTTAGAATCTTGTCATGATCAGGATCATCAAACTCAAGGTCGTGTCCTAGAAGCAAGTCGGTGTCTAAGGGGAGATTTTCAGGAGCTTCAACGGCTACACCATCTTCAGAATCCACTACGGTCACAGACAATCAAACATTTAATGACTACAAATCAATTTGTATTGTTTTTCCCCAAAATGATGACACAGCTACACTTTTTGGTGCACATTTAGTCCACTTATAATTAGAAAAAACAACCTTAACGTTATACAAAAGACATTAAAAAGCGCTCTGTGTAAGCAGATGATGATGATGACTTAAATCAAGAAGGATGTGGCACACATGGCATCTTAGTCATCACGACTCTCCAGTTGGTGGTTGTGTTGTTTTTGTTCAGAGGTTGCTACTTAATTTAAAAATAAGGTGATTTGAATTTCTGATACTTAATTTTCCAAACAGCAATGAACTGCTAACAGCTGACAGATGGGATGCTTTCACTGCAGTTTCACTTAATGACGCCTGCAACTTGGTCTCTTAAGCTTGATGGGATCCAAACAACCACCAAACAGCTGCCATGATTCAGAGAAACCTTCAGATGGTTTCAAGGACATGATACATGCAGCTCTTTGTAGTTACTAAAGCATTATGCTACCATCTACTGGTAATTTTATATTTGGGAGGAAAACACTGTGGGAGGCTTCACCTTTACACAGTAGTGATCAGATCAGATATATAAATAGCTAAAAATGAGGTGCAATGATATGTTAACAAGGAAAAGGGTTTACTAGTCTGTACAAATGAACTGCAGGAAAGTAAATACTTGTCTTGTATTTGCAAATAATCTCTATGACATATCAAAATAATAACAGAACCATAATTGTTTTTCAAAGAAAAAAAATACAAAGCCACACAAAGTCATAAAATACATTTTGCCCCAAGAAGTAACAGATCATTTTCAGCTTTAACAACAGATACACACCTTACAATGGTACAATTTACCCTTTATATTTTCAAAAATTACTGTACAGGGAGAAAGCTGCACTGTCCCCCTCATGAACTGTTTTATTAATAACAGTGCTGGTTGATAATGTTTACGCAAAACCTTCCAGTTGTTTTTTTTCTTTCATTTTTTTTTCTTTTTTATAGCTGTGTCTGACTTCCAGAAATGAGCAGGAAATAAAGAATAAATGTTGCAAACAGACAGGACAATGCTGGCAAACATTTAATCTAAATCTAGAAAAAATGAAAAGAAAAAAAGTAGCCAAGTAACTGAGTCGTGTGTCATCTTTTCAATAATACCAACGGCTCTTAATACCTACACTTCACTGGCTGTGGATTCTGCTGTTTTTTTCTTGGCATCTTCCAGTCAGCCTCTCTGTTTGTTCCAACGTCCTGTTGCAGACTTCCACAACCATCAGCTCATTCTCATCTGTTTGAGAGAAATATTTCACTATCTCTATACACACAAGGCAGATGCTACACTTTTGTTTAGATTTGTTGTAAAATTTACCAAAAAGATTAGAAGAAAAAAACAACAGCTTATGTTAACTAAACCCTCTAAATCCTTATATGTTATAAATTGAACTAATTTCTATTTTATATATTATATTTAAAATAAAGAAACCAAAAAGTCCATTTGAAGCAAATCACTTTTGCTGGTAATAAGAAATATAATATAATATAATATAATATAATATAATATAATATAATATAATATAATATAATATAATATAATATAATAATAAATAGTCTAAAAGAAAATAGATATAAAAGGTTACAAGATCTCTTTCTGGACTTGGAAAAATCCTTTCCATAAACTACATTACAAAGATGTTTTTTAAAACCTGAAACCTGTTTTTTAAAACCTTTGTTTTTAAAACCTGTGTAGAGCATTTTGAAACACATAGAGGGAAAAAAACATCACTTTAGTTCTAGCTGATCTTAAAACAGAATAGCAGCTTATTAAAAAATTAATAATCCTGCAAACATTTAAATAAAATTAAACTAAATACAGTTTTTCATACTAACTACTGAAAAAAAGCTCTAACTTCAAGCCAAGTTGATTACATTTTAATAGCAGGAGTATCTGTTAGCACAGCTGGAGTTTTTCAGTTTTTCTCATCTTACAGTATATCAAATGTAACCTAATCCATGCACGATTGCAAAGCTGCAACAAAACCATTTGCCAAGTTAAACCCAGTTAGTTACTGTGGATATCCCTTTACTTTACATACAGGTCAGGTGGTTTTCCTGCAGTTGGTCAAACTTATTCCATTCATTTCCTCCCTTTACTGCAATCTTTTGTTGGAATGCTTAATGGGCTGACAAGCTATACTTCAAAATGGTAATTTTTTTCTATCACTAAAAATATCCAACAAGGATGATTTCATCGGTTAGCTTAGAGAAAATAACTTCCATACATTCCCACTCTTGCACACCTTGCAAACTACATGGACTGAAAACAGAGTAACCTCAGCAGAAACACGAAATAACATTAATTTTCATTCTGTGAGATGTGCTGATGTGTCCATATGATAAAGTCACTTCAGGAAAGCGACTAGAACTTAATTACTTAAGAATGACATTAAATGCTTTGATTCATTGTGAAATCAAGTGAAAGGATACAGCCTGACAACCCACATCAAGCTGCAAAAAAGTAACGTTTGATTTCATTAAGGTTTAAAACCCTAAACTGATTATGCATGTAAACTAGATTTAAATACAATTGTCTTATTTTTACATATTTGCATAATTCTTTTTTTAAACAAAGTCATTCATTACATCTATAGTTTCCAAATGTTATACTGAACATATAAACTGTAAGTAACCTCCCAGCTTATTTGGACAGATTAAAGACTAAATGCATGGTCTCACCTGATTTATCTGCACTGTAAACAATAGCCATTAAGCTGCTTTAGCAAAACGGCTAACTAGTTAGCTTTTGTCATGCAATACCTGGACAAATCATACAATTCGACTAGCAAATTAAGCCATCAAATACAGTAAAATACAGATTCCTAGGGAATGGCTAGCTATAATTCAAGAAACTACGAAACCCGCAGCCCCGTGAGAAGGTTATTAAAATGCATACTCATCTGCACATAGTAATGACTAAAGCATAACGTCTTCAGTGACTACTTCCCGCAGAAGAAAATATCACCGCATCGCTAATTAGCCAAACAGCAAATGTCAACTTTACTGGTTAGCTATCAAGCTAACTTACCCATAAAACGTAAATATTCCTGTCGACTGTAATGGGTTTTACTGCCGATAAACTCTCCATTAGGTGGAAGACAGTTTTCCTCAGACATCCGACATCTGAAGATCCGCCATTTCTTTATCAGCTGCGGTGACAAAGAAAGGCAATTAATGATATTTTTCATAACTTAATTGATTTTCTGATTCGCCTGTGATCCAGCAGTAGCAACAATAAAGATACTTCCGGTTTTAATATTTGAAAATCAAAGTGGCATCGCCTAAATCTTTGGCTTTTAACTTAAATTCAACACGAAATTGCAGACACATATTAAAAAAAATATTATATATATATTTAAATACTTGCAGTGTGATTTGATCTGTGAATATGCATCTGACACTGTTTTCCGCGAACACTATTTTTCGACCACGTGTTTAGTCCATTGAACGTATGGTCTTTGCATTCAAACGCTGATTAAACTATGGGCTTGTGCTTTTATTGTGAAGGCCTAATTTACATACCGGAAGTGCAGTTGTTTCTGGTGGGATCTTGACTCAATTGTATACACTTTCTTCACTGTTTCCGATTCCCAAAATAATTTCCGGTTGCTTTGACTCTGGGAATTGTTGTAATTGTAGTTCTTGCATGTAATAGCAGCTAAACTGACCACATTATTTACTTAAGTAATAATAATCATCTGCCAACATTAATAAGAAAAGCTGGCTGTTTGTCAATATCTTTCCTAATATGTTCTATTTTCATTTTACAAAAGTATTAATTGTTTTGATTTTTGACTGGACATGACTAGAATTGCTTAACTAAAAGTAGTCTGTAATTCACACAGTTAAAAATGAACTATTAGAAATGCAATACAAGAGAAAGTGAAAATTGAAAATGTGCTAAATGATAGTAAGTATTCTCCTTTACACATTTTTATTTTAAGCAACCCCCTCCTATACCTTAGAGAGTATAGTAAAATTATTTAAAATAGGCTATTTATAGAGTACTTTTCACATCTAAAAATCCTAAATTGCTTTGCTACAATTGAAAATAAAACACGTTATTTAAAACATAAATAAACAAATCTCTAACAAACTTTTCTATATAAAAATGTCTCCATCTACTTTTTCAGCGTTTGAACAGAGTCTGTGCAGCTTAAAGATGATAAAAGAGTGTTTTCCAACCTCTGTGCCCCTACCTGAAAAGCCTTATCACCACAGGTTTCAACTTAAATTTCTGTGTTCAGCAGCAGCCTTTGCTCTGATGAGAGAAAGGGGAGATGGAAGTGCTTTCAGTTGTCAGACATGTGGAGCTTAACTGGATCTGGGTTTTTAAGTATTTCTAAAGTAATACAAACTATGTTGCGACTGTTTGGAGCGCTACTCTAAAGACATAAATCAAGTTAACCTCCAGGAACATACAATATTCACCAAAAGTACCAAGCCAAAATTCATCCCCATAATTTTCTTTCAGCACTGCAAACAAAATCACAGGAGAGTCAAGAGTATTGCCAGCACTTTGCAACACAGAAGACATCTCAACTATGACATTGCACACAATGCTGCTGTAACAAAGTGTGCTTGTTGTGCAAAGTATGCTTTGTATCTTAAACTTTTTATTATTTAAAGTAATCTTATATGATTGAAACTTTGTTGCAAATCTCTCATCCTGCTGCATGAAGGGATTATTTGCAATGCTCATCAGTTAACAGAAGTGCCATAACAGATGCAGCTTAAAGTATTAAATGCATTTGTGACCAATAGTTAAGCTGCAGTAGTTTTGATTTGCCATAAACAACCCTATCCAAAATGGCAGTAAAGCACATTATTTTAAGAAAAACTCAAATACTATAAATAAAAACAAATAATAATAGTCCATCACTTTGTCATGAAGGGCTCAGTCAGGTCAGAAAATGAAGTTTAAAAACTGCTTTTTTAAACAATATTCAAGCTGGAAAATCTATTAATATTTTAATGAAACTGGATCTGATGTAGACCATTGATGGACAGAAAGACTGAAGTTCACTTGGACTGCTGAGCATAAATTTACACTTACCTAAATCACATGATACAGTTAATACATGCAGAGACAGGACATCAGAGTATGTGTTTGCGATCCAGGAAACATTTTATGGCACTCATCATGATAAGAAGTAATGAACTGTGATGGTGTTGGTTGCAGGTGGGACTATATGTAATGGACCCCAAACTAAAGGTGATCTTTACCAGGATAGAAGTCGGATCAATCTACAAGGATGCAACCACAGCGGTTACAGAGGCATAAGTCCCTAAAAGAGGACTGGAAAAGTGTAGATGAAGAAGTGCTGGATTAATTATAATAGTTTTAATAGTTATAAAATTTTGAGGTGCCTTTGACCAGAGTTTTATATATATATGTAATGTGAAATAGCTTTGAAAAGCATGTCCTATATCCTATGTTTTAGATACCTTTTGTAAATGTTAAGCCTAACATTTAATTTTATTATATCAGAAATTTAAGTCTTTTCAGAAATTTAATTTGCACATCTTGTCATGTTTCATGCTTTTGACTAACCAAACATCCAACCAAACCAAGGCTTGTTTGTGCCATTTTGGGGATCAT
>JBAMHX010000025.1:10707874-10727114 GCA_037177515.1 Pseudomugil tenellus | reverse complement strand
TATATATAGTGAGAGATTAAGTGTGTTTTTGTGGAGCTAGGCATTCATGAATAGGGGATCCTGGGACTCTGCGTCATTTCATTGCTTCCTGTCACCGCAGTGTGCGTCCCCTCAGGCCGCCGCACAGCTGAGCCATACTGCCGCTGTATCCGGTTGAAAGCGCTCCTTCACCACACATCTCGCTCCCACTCCAAGTTGCTCTTGACCATTATTCCCGCCCCCTCTTAAGCTTTGTCCGTCCGTTTCTGTGCGGCAGTAAAGAGGATGCGGAGGGTAGAAAGGCTGGGGGGGAGGAAGATTGCTCTGCTACTGTTTGGTCCTCAAGGGGAGGAGCCAGTTGTCGATTGTACGCTGCAAAGAGACGGCGCCGCACAGGGAGGTAAGATAACGTTTTCGCAGTAGCTGCAAATGGTTGTTTTATCTGATAGCCGGGATGACTTTCAGATTCAGACGGTTTTATTGTTGTTGTTTTCTTCCAACTCGTGACCATGTGGGTTACATGGAGGCAGAGGTGAATGCGACCACGTAGCTTATTAAATATGCCACTCCCTGCAATAGCACACTGATATCCAGGATAAACCCTTCCTTATATGATTCTTATAATGCACGAAAACCTGGAAATAACTTTGACATAATTGTAGAGGACGACTATTGCTTATTATCCGCTATAATAACTCAGTTCATTTCCTTGTTTTATTCCAAAGGCCCATGGCAGTTATTTATTGGATTTTAGCAGTGTCCAGTGTGTTTAATTGGACTACTGCATTGCTCTGACATTATGTGTCCTCTTAAATCTTATCCTTTACATTGTGGTTATTTAATCGGCTGTTGTCAGCAGACTATAGGCTTTCAGACGTCAAGACTCCGACTGGACCAGGATGGTTCAGAAACTGTGTTTTGGTCAGGGATGCTGCTGAGCGCGCGCGTGTGTGTGAGCGAGTTAGTTGAGGTCAACCTCATGCCTCTGATACCCGCATTGCTGATGTGGGCATCTGTCCAGGGGACCGGTGTTATTTAATAATAAGGGGTATCGTGATGTTTTTCTTCACTGGCATACTGGATACAACGCAACAGCTTGTTAACAGGTGCTCTACCATAAATGATTAAACAAGAAGAATAAAAAAGTAGATGGAAAAATGTCTCTTAATTGAGGAGATCACACGACAGGGGTTGTGTCGTTCAAGTGGAGGCTGAAATTTGGAAAACTTGTCCTGTTTCTTCTCTTCTGGGCTTTTCAAAGGAGGGGAAATGGCTACAGGGCAGATCAGGGTTGTGTAATAATCCCATCTGCCATTGTCATTTCTTCCTTCATCCACTTGTGAAGTTAAAAACAATGGATTTCTTGCAAAGAGCGAGCATGTGCACTTGAAACCATATGTATAAGCCAGATATTTTCTCATTAGAGAAGTGTCATGATTTGAAAACATTATGGTAAAAAATATGATTGAATTAATCATTTGAGATGATATTTAGTGAATACAAAACAAGTATGCACATATTATTATTATGATTATGATTATTATTATTATTATCATTATTATTATTATAATCACTATTATTACTATTAATAATAATAGTGATAACAATAATAATATCATCATTATTATTTTTGATTATTATTGTTATTATTAATTATTTCTGCTTGTCATGTTGTTGGGCAGAAGTAAAAAACAGCTTAACATTATTATTATAATTATTATTATTCATTAGCAATGTTTGGTGATGGGACCTTTCTAATGTCATTACGGAAACTCAAGGACATGGATGGGTTTCCTCTGATTTTTTGGTCAACCTTTCTTTATCTTCACGTGTTAATTGTTTGGAGGTCATTCATCCAGTAGTCCTGCTTGATATCGGATGATTAACTCAACCACTGAGGAACATCCCACTTCTTCACCATCAAAAACATCTGAGTTATTCAACTGCCATAGGGATGGCTTGCCATCACAGTGCTTTACTGGCGATGTCCATGGGACATTCTTTTTCCTCTCCATTGTTTTTCATCCTGTTGTTCCGGTCGGCTTGATTTAGTCAGTTCAAAGAATACTGCACTAGAACCTTTCTGACTTTTAAAGATATATATATTTTAGCCATGTCTTGTCTGATGTTCCGACATGACTAGTTTGCTCCTTATAATACATAATTTGTATTTCTCCGGTGACGTTATCTCTTTATGGTTTATTTCAATACTAAATCCCCGCCTGGAGAGTGTTTTTGGATGGATGTTGTTTTCATGTTGCGGGCCTCACTCGCACTTGATTTTCTATCTTTTTTATTAGATCGAACAAAACAGTTGATTTAGCAATTTATTAAGTTTCTTCTGTTTTTCTTTGTTTACCTTGATTAGGTTTTGGAACTTAATAGCCTGCTTCACTTGCATGGATGTCAGCTGAATTAAATCAAGGATTTTAACCTATTGTAGTGATTAAAAAGGGAAATATGATGTCCTATTTTTCAAGTTTATATAATTTCCCAGTGTTCTAATCAAACAGGTTTATCTATGATATGCATTGGTACAACAACCAAACAATCTTGTCTTTACCTCTCTGTTCATAGCAGAGTTGTACAGCCTTGAACACTATGAAAACATGAATTTGGAAAAAAATGCATGCAATAGTTTTAAAAGGACATTAGTTATATTAATAGATAGATTCATATTCATTCTCATGGGAACTTCATTGTTAAGTATATTATTACAGTGTGACAGAGCATGCAGTAAATAGGCAGAAAGCTCACACAACCACACACCTAAAGGATACAAAATAGTTTAACATAATTTTTATTCTCAAGCTTATCCACGTTTTGGCAACAAACAGTACTTGAGTTATGTAACATATGCATTTTCCAACTGGTGTTGGCTTTGAGACAACATTCATTCATTGGTTTTGTCTCAAAGCCAGTTTTTTTTTTATCTTCATCATATGTCCCATTCACCAAAGGATTTCGTGGTGAGCACTGCCTGTAGACAAAAACAAAGTGCATCATGGACCACACTTCCCTCTACCTCTTACTTCCACTCTCCTTGTCTGCAAATGAATGAATGAATGAAAAATACTTTTATTAATCGCAGAGGGAAATTCAAATTCTGTAGTCATTTGGTCAGTGGTGAATTCAATGAATTTGGGGCCCAAAGCAAAAGCAGGCATGGGACCCTTTGAAACAAAAAAACGATAGGTTAATTTTAACAGAATACACATTCACTGTATTTTACCAGTAGGATCTCCGATAAAATACTTTGGGTGGATTTCACACACTGAACTGATTTCATTGTATAAGTTGTTCAGGACTGTATGTGTTGACAGAGATAATTTACCATTATACAGCTCAAATTTGGGCCCAGCAGCAAACCAGTTGGGGCTGTTCTCTATGCTGTGGTGCTGAAATAAGAAGACAACACATAAATAACAGGCCAATTACATTAAACAGAATAACCTTATGTCCCTCTCTTCCTATCCCTTTTTAATGCTCTTCCTATCCCTTTTTAATGTTGTCTCTCTCCTTTTTTACTTGTCCCTTTTAGTTGTTATTCTCGCTTTTTCTCTCTTTTCTTCCTCTGTTTTTCTCAGTCTTTGCATTGTTCTAATTTTTGTCTGTCTTTTTTCTTCTTTTTCTTTTACTTACTTTTTATATTTATTCTTGTCCTGTCTGTCCTGTTTTCATTTTTTATTTTTCTTTCCCTTTTGTCCCTAAAATTTTATTTTGTGAGCCTTGGCTTCAGCAAATGTTGCAATGAGGAGATCCATGTCCACTTACCTTGTAACTTCTTGCTCGATGGAGAGAACAGACATGTTTTGGCCAGAGTGCTGGGTCTTCTTCAAGAAGTACTTTGTGCTGACTGCTTATTAACAGAGTGGAGGATGCTGGGCTCTCAAAATCTGGTGGAACATCATCCTCAGAGCCTGACTGGATCAAGTCTCACTCTGACACCACATCCCTGTCTCATTCTGAAAACAAAAAACATACAAAACACAGTTTAAGGCTCTCACCCAGTAGTGTAAGTGTAGTTACTCAATTGCTAACTTAGAAATTTAAAGATTTCAGGCAAGTTAAATTGTGTCTGCTCCGCTGTATCTCGGAGGTAAATACAATTTCTACTCCACTACTGTATATTATTATTCCTGCTGAGTGGAAACTATGTACCCCCAAAAAGATGATCCACCATCTGGACCTGCAGCCTGGTTCTGGTTCAGTTTCATCAGTTTCATCAGTTTCATGACTTCATTACAGGAGACAGACAGAGAGGTGATGGAGGCAGAGAGAGTTTCAGGAAGTCCTGATGTGGAGGGAGATGAGGTTGTGTTCAGGTCTTTGACTGAGCTGCAGGGTGACAGAGTGGAAGTGTGACAGGAAAGCTTTAGGCTCATGGGGCTAGCATGTAGGTTCATTTCAGCTAGCAGTTCCATGTCTCTTGTGCAGATCTTCTCTTTAACAGTAACATGTCCAGGATGACTCCAACGCATAACCAGTACTAAAACTCCACCTCCCTTTAGTTTTCCGCTGAGTTGTTTTATTGTGGTCTGCATGGACCGTCTTGAAACTGTGTACAAACACATTACAGGGATATGTTCAGATAGCACATGGAGCTCGTCGGTTTTGCTAGCTAGCGATTTAACGTTACCCATCACAACATTTTGGAAGAAACTGTTTAAATCTCCATCATTTTTTTCTCTGTCTCACTCCTGCCCTGCATCCTCTTCTCTTCCTCTTCAATTTCATTGGGATTTGAAGTGTTATTTCACTGATAATCGTGAATTTGGAGAGCATTATCAGTTGATCTTGGTGGTAAATAACCATAACAAGTCTTAAAAGAGCAGAACAATATGCAGAAAAATCTTCCATGCAGCACAGCTTCTTACCAGCGTAAAAAGACTTCTTGGACAACCCAAATTGACAGCTCATGTCTTCAAAAAAAGATGCTTATATTACAAAAACACTACGGTTAAGATGAAGTTGCTACAGTTTGCAGACACCTAGCAGAGCATTCCAGAATGTAGATCCCATAAATGAATGTGCAGAATTCAAGTACACTGAACAAAACAACATCATCATTTTGTAGAAGATGCAACTTATAACATTTATGTTGTTGCATAGTAGAAGAAGACCAGAAGACAGTAGAAGAAGAGCTAAAGCCGAGTCAAACTAAAACCGGTTAAGCCTGGCAGGGCTGTCCATGACTCCCTTGCAGACAATGTCTCTCTCTGGTTTCTGTAGTTCCAAAAAGGGGAGCACTTTTGAATAGAAGATAAATCACTATTGACAGTGAACAGGAGGGCACATAAACAAAGCTACTCACATAGGTGAAAGATTGTCCTTAGTGACAGACGTCACACTCTAGCACAAAACCAGTGTTAATGTGTTGTTGTGTCAGTTTTGCATACCCAATCAGCATCCTGCACATTTACATGTATAGATTTATCTGTCGGTTAGGCTTCCTTGACAAAACAGCTCAACAATTTAGCCTAACCTAAACCATATAACCCTAAAAAATACCAGAAAAGTGAGTTTCATGTAGTTTTGTCACATTCTGTCATTTACATTTGCATTAAGCAAAAGTATGGTAATCTGATGGGTAGCTGATGGGAACTTTTTGTTCTGTTCTTCACCATTTCACTTTGAAATCATGTAGTGCCATTGCTTGCTTGCTGCATCTTTTTATAGGGAGGGAGGATTGCAAGAGGAGAAAGGAGGTAGTGACTCACATGAATGTGTGGCCTGTGGGCTGGAGATCAATACTGAGGGACAATGTGTGTCATCATGTCATTCTCCAAATTACATCTCTTGTTCTTCCCATAGCGATTCTTAAATTTTTTCATTGCAAAAATGCTCCATTTCTGCTTATTGCTTCTCAAGCTTTAAAACAACTGAATTTGACATCTCCAACAATACAGCTAACAGCATCAGCTTCTTTGACCTCCCCTGCTGTGAAAATTTCTTTTGAACTGTGATGACACCGTTGACATTTACATTTCTGTCTTTGCATCTCCGCAGAAACAGGAGACCGTTTTGGCAAATTGCTGTATATGCATACATTAAATCTGCATTTAATTCTTACATACTTCTTTGCCTATTTTTAATTTTTCTGTAAAACAGTATTTGTGCTGTGAAAATAATAAGCAGCTTGTTGTTGCCAGTCATTAGCATTGGCAGCACATGTCCACTTCCTGTAGATCTGTCTGTCCCAGCTACTCCACATGTTCTCCTGACAGCCATGATTTCTTGTCTCTTTTATTACATTTTTAAAATTAAAAATTTGATATGATGGGAAGGAAATTAAATAACTGAATAATTCAGTGAACAAGAAAGAGAAATTGGTTGAAATGGGATTTTATAACTAACTACTTTATTAACCTTTCTAACCAAACAGAAAAATCTCTATTTAAGAATCACAATGGTGAAATACTTACTTCTTTGACAGTTTTGGACGGTACTAGGCCTTTAATTCTTTGTAATCCTTCAGCACAACCTGTCCAGGGTGTACCTTGCATACCTCCTGCTAATTGCTGGGATAGGCTCCACCTACCTGCGACTCTTCATTGGAATAAGTAGTACAGATAATGGATTGATGGCTCGCCCAAGCTTCTATTAAACCCTGAATCGGACTACAAGATATAGGAAAGGGATGGATCAGAATTTGCAGCAAGGTGTTATCACAAAAGAAATCAAAGCTTCAAATATTAGTGATGGTCCACCATTATTTAGAATAAAGTGTTGAGTTTATGGGAAAGATTTACTCAGATGGTGGAAACTAGTGTAAGGCTGTAATCCAGAAAACATAGATGTGAGCAGCAGTAAGTGATTTGCTTCCTCTAGTCATCTAATGCAGACAAATCCAGAAAATATAAACAATAAGCAGATAATAAACTGACAGAGCTGTTGATTATCTGATGCATATAATATACTTTTCCCCAACAGTGTAGAGTTTGCTGATTATAAGGCAATCAAAGTCCACAGTTACTTAATCAATAACAGTAATAATAAGACTATGTTACACTATGTCATCACCCTGACTTCTTCACTTTAAAGTAAATGATATACATGAAGTTTTTTGTGAACAAGATGTTGCTTTGTACACAGATTTAGGCATGAGTGTCTCATGAACAGCGTTTACAGTCAAGATAAAAGAAAGGCATTAACCTGTAAGTGGACGTGCGCTCTGCCTCTGAGCAGCATTTGTGACCTTCCATCCTGCTGTTATCTTTGCTCCCCTGAGCTTTCGGAGGGACGGCATTAAAGAAACCAGGACTCTTCTCTCCAACAGTACATTCCATTGTACTGTCTCATCATTAAGCATTCCTTGAGAGAGATCAAGTTTTCTTTTCATCATGATTGTGACACATGCTTTAATCCAGTACACATAAAAGAGCATATGATTGAAAGGTAGCTTTAGCTTGTGTGTAAAATAATTAGATTCCAACACAGTGTTTTCGGACTTGTAAGTGTGAATGCCTCTGGCATCACTGGATCTCACTGTAGTAACACGTAAATGTGCAAAACAATAAAAAAAAATCACCATCACTTCCATTTGGCATCCTCCAAATACCCATTTTAAGTATTATACATTCACAAACTATTGCACACACACTACATTACTCTGATTTCATATGGTTTTATTGAAAATTAACGGCAGTGTTTATTGCGTTTTCATCTTTCACATTTAACCAATATCTCATCATCCTGTTCAGACTCATGTAGGTCAAATCTGTACTACTAATGGTTGGACGATCTACAGCAAGATCTGGATAATGATGTTTACCAATTTAAGGTTGAATTATGCGGATTGTAAGCAGGAATTGAAGTTAAAGAGCATGCAAAAAAAGAGAGAAGAAAAAAATGCAAGTGGCCTTGCTCGAGTGCACACAGTTTAAGGACTCATCTGAGCTTCAAATGGACTTCTTGAATATTTGACGTGATTGTGAGGATCTCAACTGGTCCAAATATGTTCTTTTCCTTCAGGTGATCCTGTCAGTTTAAAGCCTCCGAATCTTCCATCCTGTAACTTTGTAGCAACCATCCCAGTCTTTTTTGGCAAAAAGTCAGCATCATAAAAGATGCATGCAGCCATTTCTCTCTATTTAATTTCAGTAGCAATGAACATGACATTTACTTGCATGTGTATTATTTTTAATTGTAATTTTACTTTTAACATGTAAAGTTTAATTATATTTTTTGCTATGATCTCCCACATAGGCTACATTTTATGTGAACAATGTGTTCAAAGTCACTTCCTGCTAATCTCTCTATCCTCTTTCATTCTCACATTGACAACTTATCATTCATCAGGGAAAGGAGGTGTGTTTTCCATTTTTTAAATTATTTCTGTGGGTTTTGGCATGAAGAGGAAGACCGCTGCTTTTGTCCAATTTATTTATAGTATGTAGTGTTTTATCTGCAAATGGAACATTTCAGGCTGGGTCCAATTCACAATATGCTCTGGTCTAAATGAATTGTAGAGTGGTCTGTTGGTAAAACTGTATCTTTGCAAAAAACAGAGATGCAGCAACACTATAATAGAGAGAGGGAGAAAAAAAATCATGCATCTAAAATATCAACAGTAACCACATGCTTATGGTGCCAACTTTAAGAAAGCAGGAATGTCTTTACCGTACCCTTAAATTACCATATCATGATGTGCTGCTCTAAGAAGGGCTTCGTGTAAATTTTAGCAATCCAAGGGACTGTATAAAAATACAACTCTGTGTATTAAAATGTTAGAGAAATTCATATTATTTTTGCATCTTGTGAATTGATTTGTGTGTTTCTGCACAGAGAAGTTATTCATTTCATGTATTTCGAAGGTTTTGCATTGATTTAAACTTTTTCTGTAAATACAGAATTGCACTGCATGACACCGAAGACCTCAAAGAGGCTGACAGTCTTTAATTATCTCTCATCTAATGCCATATTCCATTGTCCGATCTTCCATGGTACCATGGAGACAGCTATTTTAATTGGTCTGGGGTTTTGTGAATCACATCATGCTCTCTTTGCTCTCTGGGCTTGATTATAAAAGCTTGCTACTGACTAATGGAGGGAGAATGAGTCTTCTGTACCATCTATTACTACGTCTTCTCTGCCTCACTCTCCATCTTACTTAATCCTTTCTGTCAACCAGTCACAACAGTCCATTTGCTTGGACTCTCTCATGGTTGTGATCTTATTGTTACAGATCCAAACCCACCCCTGTCAAATGGGTTTCAACAAAGTGTTTCTCTGGTGATTTCTAAAACGACAGTCAGCATTTAAATGGGATGCCTTGTTTTTAGAAATGTTTATGTGAGCTTGCTAAAGGTCAGATTGTCTAAATTAAGTCCTGGTATTGGGTCTGCTATGGTGTCACGTAATTGCCATGCAATGTCAGATATGGTCTGAACTTAAACTGTGGACAAACATGACCCCTGAAGAGACTTAGTGATTTTAAAAAAAAAAGATTTAATGCATAATACATTTATAATGAGCAGTTTTTCTACAGCAATATGCTAAATAACAAAAAGGTATAGCAAATTGAAATGGCAATAGATCCTGTGTGACAAGGCTTTTAGTGTGCAGACAGGAGAGAGAGGTAATATAAAAAAGCAAACTCTGTTCACGAAGATGATAAATGAATAAATATGTCCATGTCTTGAGTATTTAAGGGGTTTTATTTCCTTTTTTATTTATATATTTATTTATTTTTTATTTCAAAAAGCATTTCACAGAGAAATATTAAAGTTGTTTATAACCAAGGCTAATTTCTAACAGCACGATTGAATCGGTTATGAAAGTATAGACAACAATAATGCAATGTTGTAAGTGGATCGTGCTTTCAATACGAGGCTTAAGTTTGTTACATTTGATAACACGTACAAACTACTATAAGTTGGCTTTATGCCTTTCATACACATAAAGAAAATGACCCAGGCATTCTGCATCTCTTCTATCTGTGAGTGCTCACTGAGAGACATAGCGGTTTAATTCTGCCAGTCAGGTTGTTAACATGTCATCTGTATGGTCATTTTCCTCTTTCACACTGAGAAATGTCATCCGTCTTCAAACAGAAACTGAAGTCAATATCAAAGGGCTTGTGTCTGTTGAAAACCTCCATGAACTGACCTCTTAAAGAAATGCCCGCTTTGATCCCTTCCGGTTGGATATGTTGTCTAATTTCAAATGTTTAAATGAAATCACAAGAATGGTGTCAAGTTAAAAGAAGAAATAAACAAAGTGACAGTAGCAGAAAAGCATTTGTATGTAAATGATAAAGTTTGACAGCAGGCCGATCCATATAAACAGAACATTATATTTAAATATAAGTGTTAGTTTGAAGTTACTTGAAATCATTTGAAACATTAAAAAAACACCTTCTCCTAAAAATTGTTAAGTAATTCACCAAACCTGATGCACATTCAGTATTTTCCTGTTCCTGCTCTGTGTTTGACTACAATATGTTTTTTTTCCAGGACAAAGCGCTTCTGCCAGAAGAAATCATTGAAAATAATGATGGCCAGTCTACAAGTTAAGGACTAATATTCCACTGTGTGAACTGCAGGAGGAAGAATACAGACGGAAAAGAAACAAAGTAAATCACATGCTCAGACCTCGGACAGGCTCCAAATTAGCAATGTTCCCCTCAGGCAGGGATTACCTTTTCTACATTGTCTTCCTCTCCATCACTCCTACTCTTCCTCCCTCATGCAGCAAAACAGCCATAAAAGATTCTGAGCTGTGAGAGTGTTCCCTGTGTGTCACCCTCCCACACAAAGTTAAACATACACACATTTGAGCTTCTGCATCCTGCTCATGGTCGTTGGCCTGCCCTCCTCAGCTTCTGCTCCAGTCTTACACCATGAAGAGGCCCAAGCAGCAGACAGGGCCCCTGAGCTTCCTAAACTTCTTCAGTCGCAAGCCCAAGTCGGAGCCAAGACCCGTCGAAGCCCGGTCCAAAGAGGAGGTGCCTATAACCTTGACTCCAAGTGGGCATCCAGAGGAGGTTAGATTGAAGCGTCACATGTTTTATTTTGTATTTAAATCTCATAAAGTATTGACATCATTTCCTTTTCTGTCTCAGGATCTCAGCACCACAGCAAAAGATGCTGGAGAATCAGGAGTTTCTGGAGCAGAAGGAAGAGACGGAGGAGGTCCCCCAGCTGCAGCTGAAGTTGGCGAGAGTGGGGCTACCACCGGAGAGTGTGTGGGTGGGGTCTGCAGCGGCTCCACCGGTGTCTTGTCCCTCTCCTCCTCCAGCCAGGAGCAGCTATTGGAAGAACACCTGGAAGAGTGCCCACTGTGCCTGCTCAGCCAACCGCGCTGCCACTTCCCACGACTCACCTCCTGTTCCCACAGGGCATGCTCCGACTGCCTTCGCCAGTACCTGAGTATTGAGATATCAGAGAGCAGGGTCTGCATCGCATGCCCGCAGTGCTCTGAGACAATGGCACCAGTAGATGTTCATGCCATTCTGGATGACCAGGCCCTGATGGAGCGGTTAGAAGAGTACCAATTGAGACGTTTCCTGGCTGCTGATCCAGATACACGCTGGTGTCCTGCACCTGACTGCAGGTGAGAGATGAACCCACACATCCATTTTAATTCCACAAAATTTGATATAATTTTATTGAAAATAAAACTAGTCCAATGTCACAGTTTGTAAAAGGCCTTTGATAAACGCTACATCACACCAACGCTGGCGTAATGTTTTCAAAAACAAAAGACAATTGTTTTTTTCCCACTGTCAAGATGATTGACTCATCATTGAAAAGAGCAACTGGCAGCCTTCAAAGCTCAGTTTGAATTGTTACATACATCACTGAATTTGATGTGGTCAAAAGCTTTATGCAACCAATATACTTTGCAACAGACTGGCTTTGAAAAAGGAATCAGTGCTCTGCATATGATGCCAGCTGCATGTTTAAACCTGAGATTTATTGCAAATGTTTGTGTCTTTACTCATTAGGCAACACACAATAGCTCCACAATAGGAAAGATTGTTGTTTTTTTTGTAAATTTGTTAAAAAATGGTGTGATCACAGGGGCATCAGTGTTCAGTGTCAGGTCTCCTACTGAATGCTTATACTACTTAGCTCATCCTAACAGTGAACAGTTTTTTAACACTGATGAGATGTCAGGGGGCGGCCATTTTCAAATTTTCCAAGGTTAATGTTAACACATTTCCTGTGTCACTCTTAGACTTTGTTAAAGCTCTCTTGGTATTTTGCTTTAGATGGCTGTCTGGTTGAAATGTTAGTCCTTGTTTTCAGCCTAAAAGCCTGAGTGAAAGCTTTAAAGGAGGACTATCACAAGAATCAAATAATGGGCGCCGCCATGTTTTAGTGCAGCGCACAAAGTGCGCAAACTCGTGCACTCGAGTTGTGACGTCGCTCAAGGACAAGCACCCGTCAAGTGCATCTATTTGTGTGCTTCTCAGCTTTACTCGCGGCCCTTGCTGTTGCCAGACACTGTTCACCTTTTTTTCGAACTAAATTTAAAAGATTAGTGAGGTATATTAATTATATATACCTCACCAATTAAGGTAAGGTAAATGCAATACTGTAGTATAATACAGGATCATTCTTATATATAGTTAAATCATTGGCAGTTTGCTTTGAACATTTTTCTTTTATGTTTGCAATAGATGACCACCTAAATGTTAATAATCAATTGAGACCATATTTTTATAATGACAAATTTAAATACATACTAACATGAATCCAATATATTTGAGGAAAAGGATGCATGAATGGAAAAAATGTTATCTTTCAATCACAATTGCACCATTCAGTAATACAATGGGACTACAGTATCTAAAGCTGGGAACCCGTTGAGTCACGACACACGGCAAGGCAAGTAACTTCAACCTATAGCACAGGGGTGCCCAAAGTGGGGCCCGCGGGCCAAAATTGGCCGGCCAACAATTGCTCTTGGCCTGCCGATCAATGTTTATATTTACAACCCTACAGATATTGATGAAAAGATATTTCAGACCTTAATGATGGATGATAATAACAATATCTTATAGTTATGTCATAGCAAGGGCTGTATGGGTATAAACATCTCACTCAGGGTGTGTCTATTTAGATCAAATTTAATGATTAAAAGCTGCTAAAAAATTAACCCATGGTGTATTTCAAATATGGCAGAATTATGCTGTTTTAGCTATTGTTAACATCTTTTATTGTCTTTTAATTAAAATAACTTTTTTAATTTACTCATGTTTCATCCTTAAAGCTGCAGTGTTTGGCCCATGGCTCACTGGCTCATTTTCAGTTTGGCCCTTGGAGGCAAAAAGTTTGGGCACCCCTGCTCTAGCACATAAAGAGGAGGACCCACAACTCCTGCTGTGTCAATAAGGAGGTTGCATGTTACATGCTGGCTCTGTAAGGTTATTTGCTGAGTCAATTCCGTTAATGGCTGACTAAGATCAAATTCCAAATGGTAAATGAACTTGCACTCAATGTGCTTTAAACTACATGTCACAGTGACCCATTGACACACACAAGGCCCAGGAATGCATCCACCAGTATAATTTATTAAGAAGGTACCAATGGATAAAAAATAAACAAGATAAACTAATATACACAAAAAACAACAATTTACTTCACACAGAAATCAGGTGTAATCAGATCCAAATAATCTGAACTAAAAGTCATACAGCTCACACTATTATATCCCCTTTTAGTTTGCATACAGTATGAACATCATCATGAGTGAAAATGAAATGTTTTGTAACTCAACCAAAAACTCCATGAACAACAGGTTGTTCTGCGTGCTGCACATTCGCTTGTCAAAGTGCTGACTTGTCAGCTGTCATGAACTTAGTCATGAAAGTTGCCCATGTCGTCAAGGGCAACCTGTCCAGGGTGCACCCCGCATCTCGCCCAGTAAATGTTGGGATATGCTCCAGCTACCCGCGACCCTTAATTGAAATAACCAGTACAGATAATCGGTGGATAGATGGTGGATAGATAGACCAACTGATATTCTTATGGGGAGAAATAAGTGACCAAACACAAATGTCCTTGCTTTTCTGCTAAAGCTATAATGATGCAGAACCACTATAAGCATGTTACAGTTGGAGTCACGGGAACCAACAAACAATTTACCAGCTTACTGTGTCGTCGATTTGCATTATTGTCTGAAATAGGCATTAAACTATGTTACAAAGAGTTGTTTTAAGCTAAGCTACAGCATGATTTCAATGAAGCACTGATTTTGGACATCATCATGAATCATACAAGGAGAAATCATTTGTAGAAGAATCAGTAATGTTTTTGTTTTTCGTCAACAACAGCTCCGGAAGACCAGCTGTTCTGGGCTAACCTTTATGTCAGCTGCAGCTGTTGGGAGCATGCACTGACACTGATCCATTGCCGCATGACCTTAATGTTTACGGATGGGTAACAAGATAGGACCATTGATGGGAAATACGAATGAGTGTGTGCTTCTTTGTGCATGCATACAGCTCATGTTTGTGATCAAATGCTCATCAGGGTTTAGATTTTGGCAGAAGACTGTCTCCTCAATTGTCAGTACTCACAGCTGGATCTTGATGAATGAATGGATGGAAAATAAAATGCTGATATCTATGATGCAGTGGTGAATTATTTACAAAGAAGGAAGACAGCTCAGTTCTACAGAAAAAATGGAGAATTTATATAATGCTATCAGATATACACGAAAATGTTTCAAAGTGGAGGTTAACCAGATTTCTATGAATTACCACAAATGGTCACAAATGAAGCTCGCTGGGCTTTCTGTACACTGGTCCTTCAGTTATAATCACAATCTTTGTGTTACCATTTTTCAAGAAACACATTCCACTACATCTTAGTGACAGGGGCTTAGCTGGAGATTATGTTGGCTCAAAGGAAGTGTGATAGAAATTGTGGGTTGTTTTCCACACAGTTGCATCTATGTGTGCTCATATTGCCATGGTTTTGCTGCATACTGTATGTGATTCTACTGTAGGAAGCTTTGAATAGGAATCATGCAAGAATTCTTCAGCAGGGATGTATATTTTTCAGTCATTTTTAACTAAATCAGTCATAATGTGGGTTTTGATTTTTGTTCACATTTATTCACTTACCACTCCCCCCCACCCCACAAAAAAATATCTCAGTGAGATCCACATGAAATCTGATTTAAATTTTCTATATGTCTTATGCAATAAGCCTCACTTGCACATCAATCGTTGTCCAAGCAATAAAAATAAGTAACAATAAAGTTTGTGTTTTTTATTTTATTTGAGTTTGGTTTGTCTGTAAGTGAATGAAATGAATGAAATGAAAAATACCTTATTAATCCCAGAGGGAAATTCAAATTCTGTAGTCATTTGGTTCAGCTGGTTGTGGTTTTTTTAAGACACTGAAACAAGGTAGGATGTTTTTCACATCACCCGGATTCTTTTCTGGCTCAGACTGGTGTTGAACTTTGGCTGGAGAATCAGACATAGTTGTCTTGACCAGGTCTTAAGAACTCTGGGACTGACACCATCTGGACCTGCAGCCTTGTTCTGGTTCAGTTTCATCAACTGTTTCATGACTTGATTACAGGAGACACACAGAGTGATGGTGGAGGCAGAGGGGATTATAGGAAGTCCTGATGTGGAGGGAGATGAGGTTGTGTTCAGGTCCTAGACTGAGCCGCAGGGTGACAGAGTTGAGGTGTGACAGGAAAGCTTTAGGCTCATGGGGCTAGCATTTAGGCTCATTTCAGCTAGCAGTTTGATGTCACTTGTGCAGATCTTCTCTTTACCAGTAACATGCCCAGCCAGGATGACACCAACGCTGGTTAACCAGTACTCCAACTCCACCTCCCTGCAACTCAGTTTTCCACTGAGTTGTTTATTGTGGTCTACACAGAGTGGCTTGAAGCCATGTATCTCATACCAGTCTGGGATATGTTCCGTTAGCATCAGGAGCTCATGAGTTTTGTTAGCTAGCGATCTAACGCTACCCATCACAACAGATGGAAGAAATTGTTTAAATTTCCACCAATCATTGATCTGCCTCACTCCTGCCATGCTTCCTCTTCTCCTTCTTTTCAACTCCATTGGGATTTAAAGTGTTATTTCATCTTGAATTTGGAGAGCATTATCAGTTGATCTCTTTGGTAAATAAGTCTCGTTGCCATGGAGACTCACCATAATGAGTCTTGAATGAGCCGAAAAAATATGCAGAAAATCTCCTATGCAGCACAGCTTCTTACCAGCGTGAAAACGTCTTCTTGGACAACCCAAATTGACAGCTCATGTCTCAAAAAAAGATGCCTATATTACAAAATACACGAAATTTAACATGGAGTTACTACAGTTTGCAGCCACCTAGCGGCGCATTCCAGAATACCATGAATAAATAAAGATAGAGGCAAATGGCAGGCAAGTGAAGCTGACCAATCAGTACTGACTGTTGTCTGTTTTGTTTGATTTGTTTTTGTTTATTTTAACAAGTATTCAATGACCAATTGCTAATGAATAGTTTAAGTTGCCAACATTTCGTCTAAACTAGTTATAAGAATTGAACTCAGGCCTTATGTGTAAGATTTAAATGATTTTTCTCTTCACTCCTCCACATTGAGAAGTCACAGCCACCTCTTTCTGTTCTTTACAGTATTCCATGTCCTTTTCCCCTCATCATAGCTGCCTTTTGGCCTGTTTTCTTTTCTTCTCCATCCTCAGCATTACTTCCCAATACACACACTTTACACACTACACTACATACTTTCAATGCACATCTCAAATCAGTCTCCCATCTCACATTTGGTCCCTAAACAGTCCATCCTGAGCTGCTTGTTTGATGTACTCACTCGTAATTCCATCTGTCATTGTCTCTTACAGTGCAAACATCTTTAATTAGTCTTCTTTTTAATCACATCTGGCTCCGTTCTTTTAATCAGTGGTGAACATATCACATAGCTAGTGGGATAGTTCCTGAGTGTATTCAAATGAAAATCACATATCAAACACCTATATTATTATATTAACAATACTATTATAACATTTCTTAAACTTCTAATTTATTAGACTTTTAGAATCTTTTCTCTTTTTCATTTATAATGTCTTTACTTTATTTAAATGTATTTTTATTACAGATCTTTGGAAGTCTCTTTTAAAGGGATTCAATAGCTCTGCTTCTATCTCTGCACCGTACCTGGGTGCAGTTTCTCATCATTACTATTGACTTTTAGACTATGGACATATTATCGATTAGATGTTTCTGTGTTAATAATGTCAGATAAACATTGTTCCTGGCGCAAAATCCCACTCTTCAAAACAATAGGATTAGTTCCTCAGGCTTGTGTGAAACCCATTTTTCTAAATATTTTCATTGAACTGCAGGAATAAAAGGCTTGGCAACAGATCGGATGGTATACCTTCAAGCCTATTTAGAGATTTTATGGCTGTATTAACATGCTGTATGATTAAAATGTAACTTTAACTGAAGGAGACTTCATGCTGTGAATAAATCATGATTTATAAAAGGTTTCAGTATATCAGGAACATTTAACACTGCTTGCATATTAAAAAAAATGTCATTACTTGAATGTGAATATGTGTTATATGGCTGAATATTACAGTTGATGGTTGCCTGAGGTCTTGTGATAGTTTTATTACATTCCATGACTTTCTCATTTCAGCTATGCAGTGATAGCATACGGCTGTGCGGAGTGTCCGAAGCTGAGCTGTGGCCGTGAGGGTTGTGACACAGAGTTCTGCTACCACTGTCGACAGTTGTGGCACCCTAACCAGACATGTGACCAGGCCCGGCGTCAGCGAGCCCGCCACACTTCCGGTGGGAATGATGCCTCCGCAGTGTACGTCTTCAATGAAGAACCTGGAGGAGGTAAGTCTGGACGCCATCTTTATTGTATTCTGCAATATAAATGAATTTGAACTATGAGTGGAAGAATTTGGTTGTATGCTCATGAGGGAATAGTGTAAGGCTACCGGTGCAACAACCTGCCACAAGTAACGTAAAGGTTGCAGCTCGCAGGCGGTTATCTGAGTGTATCATCTAGATTAAAAATGAGATATTACTCTGATATTACTACATACTCAGTTGCAAATGCAAGTTAACACCCCAAGCTAATGTTAGTTTGTGACCAAGCCATTTATTTAAGTGTATTTATAAATATACCAAGTTGTTCCCTTGCATAATAATTCTGCTGCAGATGCAGAGGAGATCAAAGCATGCCCTCGCTGTGGTGCCTACATCATGAAGACCAATGATGGCAGCTGCAACCGCATGAACTGTACTGTGTGTGCTTGTCAGTTCTGCTGGCTGTGTATGGAAGAGATCACCGATGTCCACTACCTCAGGTATCCTTAACACACGCAGAGACGACCAGATGTCCACATCAGGCAGTCTATAGAGCCTTTCACTAACAAGAAAAAGTCATAGAATCAATAAGTTAGTATATGAATATACTGAGCAGAAAAAAGGCGAATGTAAGTAGTTTCAACCTCTTACTGTAGATATAAGAATGTCAACAACATTTCTTTTGTGTTGTAAATCCATGCGCTCAAGTGTGTGCGCTATTGGTCAGACCAAATGATCAGCTTATATAATGATAAAATGGTAAAAAACATTCCTGCCACCATGATCATATTGATCCTCTTTTTGTCTGTATGGGTGAAAGTATACACTTATGTAAATGTTCATAATAAACTATGATCAGCTTCTATTCAGATGGTTTTCTTTATCCTTTTTAACGTCTTGGTCAGTTTATCATTATTTAAAAACAATTTAGAAATTAAAGCAGAGACAATTACTTGTGTTGTTGTAGATATTTTACGTTTTAATGACTTTTTATAATAACAGTGTTGAGATAACATTAGTAACACAGTAATACAAACCTCCTGCTGGCTGTTTGGAAGAGTTATTATACACTAGGTATATTATTTTAGTATCAGTTGGTAGAGTAAAGCATTTGGACGTAGTAGTTGCAAAATAAAATAAACTGATCAGTCAGAAAAATGAAGAAAGCAGCAAATGGTAATAGTAATAATAATAATAATTGTACTCCTGGAATGTATCCAGGAATCATAGTGACAGCATTGCATCTGAAATCAATATGTAAGTTTTAGCATGTGAGCCAGTCAGTAAGGCACGAAGTGGTCACACTGACCGAAGTAGCGAGTTCTCCATTGATTTTTCCAGTTGCTGAAGGGGGTCTTGTCTTCAGTTACTCAGCTTAATATAATGTTAAGCCTCCATATTCACATTCTGCAGTGTGTGAAGTTTTCACACACTGTGTGTGTGTGTGTGTA
>JBAMHX010000025.1:10690557-10700693 GCA_037177515.1 Pseudomugil tenellus | reverse complement strand
TCTATCTATCTATCTATCTATCTATCTATCTATCTATCTATCTATCTATCTATCTATCTATCTATCTATCTATTTTATGACAAAAAAAGAATATTTATATAGTCATTCCTTCATTTAGGATTAGATTGGCACACAAATGCATTTTGTGTCACAAATTGTTGTCACTGAGTAATGATCTCAGACAAGTTCATACATTATCAAATAAATGCAATAGATTTCAAATACATTAATGTTTGTTACATGTACATGATCATCTATGCAATATATAGAAATGTTTTATTTCTTTGCAGTTTTATTTGGAGCAATGTAAGAATGAGAAAGTACATGTCGGATCAGCTTCATAGGGGGAAGTGAGCGTCATTTTTATGAAACAGGCTGCATAAACTTCATTTTAATCATTTGATAGGTTGTACTTGTTTCACTGTTAATCACACAGGGTTTAAGAAGATGATAAAATTTTTATTAGTTTATTATTCTGGCATCCTTAATTCTTACATAAAGAAGTTCAGAAAAAGGAGCAAGAAGAAGATAACACTTTGTTTTGGAATTCCCAACCCCTTCAAATTTTATCTATGTAGTTCCTCAGTATAACAATAATAACTAAGAGTCACGAGGGGGCGTCAAAGTACAAAAAACTACAACAAGGACTTAGTTTGCTGAATATTCTTCATATTCTCTTTGACTGTTGTGCATTTAGCATGAAATGTAAATTTTATCTGGAAAAACGTGTTAATAGGCAGCATGATAATGCTGCTAATTTAATTAAAAAACTATTAATGTCATCACAGGCGAATGAGTTTATGTTTCTAAGACGCAAAAAGTGTATCAGTAGCTTAACCTCATTACAGGGAGTAATTGTTTTTCTCACCAATAACACAGCAATATTTATTTGCTCCTGACTGGAAGAGTTAGGAAGATGCTCTCAGCGCTTCAAGGTTAGGAGGACACGCCCTCAACTTTGCAAACGGTGCAGTGGGAGCGCGTGTTGCCCTCAGCAGCGCGCATCAGTGCGGAGAGACGCAGCGGAGAGACTCTCGACTGGAACTTGGATGTGTGTTTCTCTACTTCCGCTCGTTTCTTTCTGGCGAACCGGTGCTCGGCCTCGCGGTATCCATCTCCCTGCGGTGTGGAGACTCAGGGAGGGTGGAATCTACCAGGTGGAGAGCGCGCGCACCTCGTGATGGATGCCCTGAAATCAGCCGGCAGAGCCATTATCAAGAGCCCAGGCGTCCCGCGGCACACATGGGGAACTTCTAAGCACGAGAGTAAGTAAAACTAGATGCATGTTTGGTCGGTGATGGTTCCAGTGCTGCAAAAAGAGTAAGAGGAGTGTTTTTTTTTATCACAGAGGACGTTTGGTGCCTCTGACTGGTTGTTGCACAGCCATAGACTGTTGTGTTTTATTTATAAAGGGTTACTATGAGCTGGCTGTAGCTGCATTATAACTGTATATGCTGCTTTAATCAAGTTAAGACTGAGATTTACTTCTGTGCTAAGTGCCTCCCACTCCATGAAAGTAGCTGGTAAGTAAAGCAAGATGATTAGATCTAATGCATTCAATTAGAGCTAATTAAATCCAGATGTTGACCTGCTCAAATAAACTGCCACAATTATTCAGTTAAATGCACAACATAATTATTTTCTTTATCTGTTTGCTTTCAAGCCACTAACAAGAGGTTTGAAGATGTCGATTTGAAATTTTACAACTTGTTTTTTGCTTTTGTAATAAAATACATCAACAAAAAAGTATATTATGATTTATTGCAGGATATAAACATTAATGCTTAAGTACTGGAAATAAAATCCTGCAAATGTATAAACATGTCCCAGTGTCATTATTTAAAAATAATTTAATGTTTTTGTAGCTGTCAGATATAGTACAGCTTTGCAGAATTAGCAGTTATTGAGTAAGAACTGTTAAAAATGAATTGAAATTGATAATTTGATCTTTAACTTCATGACACTTATTGATGATCAGGTTTCAAAAATAAAATCATACACAGATGTTTCTTGAATAAAACACAGACATTGTTTGCAATAAATATGGAGCATATGTATAACAAATGTATTATTTCAGATTTCAGAGCCCTTTGTGCTTTGTAAATAAACAGTATTGACAGATTTGACATATATCACCAATAACAAAGTGTGTCATTGCCATCAGTTAGCCAGGTGTTTAAAATGTAAGCAAACCACAAAGAAGCCCAATAGATGCAACATAAAAAGTAAAGAAGTGTGTTTGGTTGATAATTTTAATAATAAGCTTTAATAATAACAAATTAATTTTGTATGATACATAGTCCACATACATAGTCCACACCACATAGATGTGGTGTGGACTGATCACCACAGGTCATTTCAGCCTCTCCACAGCCACATTCTAGAGATACTACATGATAATCATCACTATGTAGGAGAAGATTATTACACTGGAGGACAAAGTGGGCTCTAAATTTTAGAGATATGCGATGTCCACCAGCTCCAGAATATCACTTCCATATGTCTGTTTACCAGTTAGCGCCATTCAGGTGCTAATCATGCATCTGTGACTCCCACACACCTGGCAGCACTTGAATTTCAGTGAATATCAGCTGGAGAATTCTCACATTTTTTTTGGCTCCTTCCACAGCAGTAATCTTTACAAATTGGGTACGATTTCCAGTGATGTGAAATGCAACAGTAGTCAATAATTTTAAAAGGGAGAAAATTATTCACTGAGAAAGTTGTTAGAGATTATCATGCAAAGATTATCTATAATATTTGTGATATTCAGTTGCTGTGAATAAGAATACCGACTGCCTTAAAACAGAAGAGCCGTGAACATGTGTCTGCAACACAACTGAGACGTGATAATTTTACGGATACCTTCCCTGCAGAGACAACCCTCACCATGACTATCTAAACTGCCACAGTTAAGTTGTAATTATCTGATCAATTATCAATATATTAGAAAGATTATTGTTGCATGTTATTACTTTGTGTAGTTCTGTAAAAGCCAAATGTTCGATTGCAGACTGCATCAGTTTGAAGAATGCTAACTTGTTATGATCACACGAAATAGAAAGATTATTTTCTCTCCTAACATCAACTTTAAAATTTGATAGAATTCCCCCCGAAAATCACAATGAACAAAAAAACCTTTCTTTTAAAAATGATTTATTAACTAACAGCATAACCCTGTAAATGTTAGACCTGAGCCGGGTTCTGAGCCTTCCTGTTAAAAGGGAGTTTTCCTTCCTACAGTTGCCTCATGCAGCTCAGGATGGGAGATTGGATCAAAGTTTAGATTCAATGCTATCTTTTTGGTTTCCCTTACATAGGCTGTTTATTATGAATTTGCTCAAAAATGCTTTCTGGGAAGCACCCTAAGAAAAAATTGTTGTGATCTGGTCCCATACAAAGAAAGCTAAATTAATTTGAATTAAATATTTATTATAAAAGACAACACAATAATCCAAATCTGGAGGTCAGATATTTCCTTTTTCCTGTCAAACACATCATAAATGAAAATGATGTGTGCTGCAGTTTCTCCTTCTAATGTGATGTGATTGTTAAGTTGTCAGTGTTTGTTGTTGCTCACTTCTGTTCCTGCATGCATGTTGTGACAGTAGCTGTTCCTGTTAACGTGGAGAAGCAGTTGGTTCAATAAGCCCTGCGATCCACTGATCACTTCAGGCCATAAGAGTTAAAATATTGATTAGATAATTCCTTATCTGCAGACGGAAGCAAAATGTGTGCATTCAGTGGTATCTGCATTGAAAGAAGTGCAAAACATTGGGATTTTTCCAAGATTCCAGCACATTTAATCCTCAGTTCTTTTTGTTTGTCTTCATAAAATGTCCATAAAGAAAGATTGAAAAAGGATAAAGCAGTAATGCGGTAAAACAGTGGGGTACGGGAGGTTTTGAGGACTGAGTGATGGGTCAGAACAGCCTGTCACACCATCCGTGCTGGACTGTTTTGCTGCCTGCAGTTCTGCTTCCTCACCTATGTGTCAGATGTCGCTTTGCATGCTCCTTCCTCATAGCTACACTGTAAGCCTCTAAATGCAAGCGTGCTGCTTTAGCTTCATCCCAAATTCCCACTTAGTGAATAATCCACTGCTCATCCCAGCTTTCATCAAACATGACTGATTCATTTCACAGCCAGAGACATTTTCTTGGTGTCTTTGGGCTTATTGGGAAATTCTCTGAGAAAACCGTTGCGGTTTCTTTATTGGTTGTTTTAGCGTTTCTTTGGTTTGCTTTGGACACGTTTTGTTTGAATTTTAGGATGCTTGCAAATGGTTCTGGTTGCTTTATTTTTCTGTATAGCACCCATCAACATGCTGTCTTGGAAGGGATTGTGACACAGTGTTAGCCGGGAGCATCTGCGTTGTGCTTTTTTTTCTTCCTCCTGTTGTTAGAGAGAAAGACAAAGGGGGAGCAAAAAGCAGATTGACAGTGTCAGAGCAGAAGCCAGCTAGATTTCTCCACCTGATGACAGAAGCAGTGTGTGTCTGTAAACCACTAGAGGAATCGAGCTGTAAAAATATGTGTGCTCAGGTCACCGATGGTAGGAGCGACTGCTGGTGTCCTGAAGCTACTTAGCAGGCAATTTGCTGAGAGGACAGCATGTATACGCCAGCATGCTGCGATGCGTCAAAGCTGGCTGTCGGAATGGAAATAAGGTAATGCTGAAACTTTTAACACAGACACAGAAAATAGGTGTGATTAAATTTTGGTAAAAAGTAAGGTTTTTTTTGTTGTGTCAGCTGATTTAAACAGGAAAAAATTGAAGTGCAAGGAAAATGTTGATTTATCAGGTTGTCCAGTATAGACACTAATAAGGGGCGTCTTAAGGATTCATTATCATATTAGAAAATCTAAAAGTGGAGTGTAAAGGATAATGAAGGTGGACCTTGCTTAGACTGACTTGTGGGTCACATTTGAGGGAAAAGCTTTTGCTAAACACACCATCAGGATTAATTTAGCTGTCTTAATCAAAGCTGGCACACCTTTGACACAAAACCTTTCTCCTAACACATAAATTGAAATCAAGTTGAACCTTTCCAATAAGATGAGCCTCATTTCCCCCCAAGAAACTGCATTTTCAGCACTGTCCCTCTGCCGCTCACTTATAACTGTTGAGGCCAAAGCTAGTGTCAGGCTGGACAAGGACACAACATGAACTTGAAGTACAAGCTTTCCACTTGGATCAGATCAGACCTTTTCTGAGCCTCAGACATCAGATACATTTGCCCTTGGCTCCTACTATGTCACTGCTGTACAGTCAACATCAGCCCATAATGTTTCACCTCTAAACTGACTTTAATTCAGGAAGACTGTGTCCTTGAGGTATAATGTTATTTTTTTTTCTTTGTAATTTGATTTGAAGCGGGAATGTCTTCCTGTGATTCTGCTTCACAACGCTGCAATCTATTGAAAAAAAGGAAAGTATAAAATAAAAAGCCTTAATATACATCTGGAATGATTGCAGTTTTTATTGCTGTGCTTTGCAGCTTTTAGGTGAGGTTATTCTGAAGCTGGTGAACTCACCAGTCATTAGTATTGACTGCCTAGGAACTTGGACTGAGCCGGATTCTGCCACTAAACCAGATTCAGGTCTGATTAAGCTGACATGTGGGAGCAACTGGTGTTAGTTAGTGGCCTTCCAATGGTTAAGCACAGTTATGGCCATTGCACACACAACTAAAATGAAGGACCAGTATCTACAAGAAGCTCCTTGATCGTTTTTTCCAGTTGTTGGAAAACAACAAAATACGAAAAATAACACTTACAAACCATAAAAGTGACTTTCAGAAGCTGCCACGATGTCCAGGTGGTCTGTGTGCAAGAACATAATGTAAGTGCAGAAGACAGTGATGGTATATAGAGAACGTGCAGTCACGTGGTTTTCACTGTTTACACCACCATGTTGGATGGCAAGCATCCAGTGCTAACCACCACAGGGCAAACATCTACACACAAACTAAACCATAAATCTGGCATAGACACACACAGCTAGTATAGATCCAATATCAAACACTCCCAAAATATATCTGAAATAGCTGGATCGAGTTTCCGTGAACAATTATTTCATTTTATTAAACAACTGGATGGTGAAGTGATGAGAAGATATCACCAGAAGTATTCTCTACTTCTGATTATCTGTAAATGCGCTAGCATCCCTCTCCCACCATTCCTGCTGCGACTTCGTATCCACATATTTCTCTGTGCAAACGTTTCTGCCGCTGATGCACATAAAGCCACCAGGCTCTCCTCTTTTATGATCTCATTAAAACAATGCTATTGAAAATGTGCTGCTATGGCCGGACAATAACTTTAAAATAGCCCGATACGCTCCGCTGTTAGCCTCGTGTGTACACCGTCATGTTTACTTCCAGTGTTACAACAAAAGCTGTCCCATGACCCTATTGGATGATAGAATAGTTAGACATAAGTGATGAACGCAGCTTTTAATTACGTTATTTTAATTTTCATTATTTCTAAAAAAAGACTTTAGTCATGTTTTAAGACGTATATGTAGATAACTGTTAAACTAACGCGCCCTGCGGTCTGATGGATTTTGTTGTAACACCGGAAACACGATGATGTCACTCACTTTGTTGTAAAAAAAAAGGGTTTGAAGATTAAAAACGAGGTGATTGTATGACCTATTAGCTGTTAGCTTTCTGCGATGACTGCTTACAAACTCTACAAGACGAATATGCCCAAAAATATGAAGAAATGAGTCTGACAAAGGTACATTAATGGTGTAGAAAGCTCCTTTGTGTAGCAAAGCGTACCCGCTGTGATTGTGCTGTTGTTCACTCAGTCAATGACATTTCCAACTAATCCAATTTTAGTTTTTTTGTTGTTGGTTGTTTTTTTAGTTTCATACCACAGTTTTCAAACAAGTGAATAATGGTAAGTGATCATGAAAACTATGCAGAACATATGAAGAATATTAAAATAAATTGCAATGAATTAATTATTGATGTGACTGAATAGATACCTAATGATTGGCAGTATTAGTGTGTGGACTTGTCACATAAGATCTGAGTTTTAAACCCATTGTCTGTCCAAAATGTCTGAAATTCTTATGCTTTATAACTGTGTGTCAGTTTCAAATGGTCTGATAACATCTTTTTTTGTATTAAAGAAAACAAACAAAAACAAAACAAGCTTGGGCCTGGAAAATCTGAGTCCAAATCTCTTGGCTGGCAACAGAGGTGAATCCCAGGTGGGCCCTTGAGCAAGGCCCTTATTCCCAAACTGGTGCTGGAAAAGTGGCAAAAAACCACTAAAGTTAGGAAAAACCCTTAACTAGCGAAGGGTTGAAAGCAGCAGAGTTATTTTGGTGTGTGTTGCAAGATGTATTTTGACTAGTAAACATTTATTCTTCGACTCAAAACAAGGTCTTGGCTTTGAATGAAAGCTGTTTTGACCCAGAATGACATGAAAAATGTCACATATGATATCATAAATATTGTTGCACTCCAAAGCTATTTCTCTGTGGAAAATCATAACTATTACACATTGTAGGACATGCCACCCATGCTGTTTTTAATGTCAATAATGAAACAAGAAATGAGTTGATGGATGAAGCAGGTTTACTAAAGGCTGGCACTGTGTCGATAAAACAACTCTGCACAAGGCAAATATTGAACTGTAACAAAATTTAACCTACAAGTTGAGATCAACTAAAGGAAACTGAGAAAAAGGATGCAAAAGATTTCTAAGAAACCCTTTTAGAAAAATAGCAATACCACAGTGTGGTACCTAAATCTGACATTTATAGTTGTAATACTGCAGCAAATTGTGATATTTCCATCAGTGTTGAATGAGAAAACCCTTTTATTTAATGGATTTTGCACATACACCTTTACATCATCATATGTTTCACAAATATACTGAATGTTTTCAGCTTAATGTAAGTTTATTAGATTTAGATTAACATGAGCAGATTTCCCCCCTAAAGCCTAAATAAGTCAGGTTCTCACCCATCCATCTCACCAGAGGTTAGATTAGATAATTCAGCAGTGGTAATGAGTTTTATGCAGCATGCTTTCAGGTCACCCGAGTATTGGATTTCTTGTTTTAAAAATCGGTGGATGCTGATGGAAGGTAAATACAAACAATTAAAATAGTTTGCTTCTCTATTAGGTTTCTTTTAAAGAGGAAGAACAAATAATGTGCTTTTAATAATATTCTTTTATACATTTTGATAAAAATATTAATATTTTTACTGGAAAATGTGCATCATTTCCTATTTTCCAACAGGCTGCAGGGTCTTTGTGAGAGCATGCCCTTTTTACTCTTTCCACATCAGAGGAGAACTACTGTCCATGAGCCTAACCCCTACCGCTCTGATTAGTAGGATTATTGTCAAAAAGCACAACCACCTCTCTGACAGCTCTACACAGCCTTTATTTGAGTCTTGACTTAATCTTCCACTTGGCTTCATGTGCAGACTTAAAAAGCCCACCCCCCCTCCACACACACAGACACACACACACACACACACACACACACACACACACACACACACACACACACACACACACACACACACACACACAGTTTTCCCCAGCAGAGTTTCTATTACTAAACAGTCTGTCTGCGTGTGACTAATGTCATTTAAGCCATGCTTGTAGTGAAGCTTGAGGGAAGACGGCATGTGTGTGTCAGTGTGCTCTGCTTGTTTGCTTTTACTTTTACTGAAATAACTCAATGGCTATTCTGTGCATAGGTATGAAGTACTTGGGTCTATCACAGTATATCTTAAACACGTAAATGGCTCCTTATTTGTTTATTCTTACTCTGTTAGCTGATATATATCTGATTGTTTCACGTTAACGCTTTATGGTATTTTGATCCGAGGATGAATGTCATTCTGTCACTTAGTCAATACCCTGCTATACTTTGTGCAAATCTTGTAACTAAGTGGTTGATTATTTGTCTGTGGGCAAATATTACAAAGTCAAACTTGTGAAACTTGGTTAAAAGGTGAAAAATGGAAAAACAGTCAAATTTAAGGACACATTGCAGCAGTTTTGGTGCAACCTTATGGATGTAAATGAAATATGACTGTCAAACCCTGTTCTATAAAAGTACTTTTTCATTTTACAGTGAAGTATTGCAGCTTCAGCTCAGTGTTTCTTATCCAATTAATGTTTCTCAGCCAGAGGAGACTGCTCCTGTTCCCACCGTACCCCATAGGGATGCTTTTAAAGAAACGTGGTTTGAATTGACTGGATAATTTTGCAGGTTGTTTCCATAAGAAAACCCAAACAACATGTGAGAATTAAACATAAACAAGTACAATAATGGTTTCTCAAGGGTAAATATAATAACTTGGCACTGCAGTGCCTCAAGACAGAAGAAGTCGAAAGGTGTAGTTTCTTACATTGTAAAAAGGTAAAAATGGGCTGTGCTCATGTACATAAGCATGCCGTGGATCCGTACAACTATCCTTACCCTTCACTTTGCAAAAACTTCAGATACCTGATTATTAAGAGGAAAAAGTAAATGCCCTGAACAAAGTTTTATTAGTATTTATTAATACTGTGAGCAACTGAACTTGGCACAGCTGATATCTATAGTGCCATGTGACTTTTACATCCTCTTTATGACAAATAAACACACCTGACACTGGCACAATGAATACCCGTATCAGCAGTTGGTGTGATAAAGCTGGGTTAATGCTGTACCGATGTAGAAGTAACTCGGAATTTACCTGATAAATTATGCTGCCATGGTGACATTGAGATTGTGTTATCATCTGCAGCCAAATGAGCACCAGTTTAATGCTGTGGGTTGTCAACCTGTTGGTATGTTTTATAATCATAGCTTCTTGGTTAAACAGTCTCTTACATTTGATAGTTGCAGGAAATATTTCAGTACTTTGCATCTGCAAATGTTAGGTATTATTAAATAAATGTGCTAAGAATTAACTTACTTTACCTTGTCTTATTTTTTTCATATGCTGGAAAGCCTGACAACAGTCATTTTTGCTTTGTCAAACATGTTGATATTATGGGGGAGGGGGGGGGGGGGGGGGGTTATCACACTCCACAATCCACTTCCTTCCACTTCAACATCTGAGGTCCCTCCAAATAATGCTCTTATTTTCGTCTGGGTCTGAAAGGGTCT
>JBAMHX010000025.1:10669250-10686674 GCA_037177515.1 Pseudomugil tenellus | reverse complement strand
GTTTTATTTGTTTTTGTGGATTTATTTTTTTTTTTATATATATATATATATATATATATATATATATATATCCCGACCAGGGAGTTTTATGCTGAGATGTTAAAAAAACAAATTAAAAATAGAAAATAACTGACTGACTACTTGACTACATTTATGTTCTACTTTCTAAAAGCATATCTGATTTCAAAGCCTTTAACTAGGCAAAATGCTTCCCTAGATTTACATAAATCGCCCTAATTTTTTTCTGCATTATGAAACTTCAAAGCAGCAGCAAAGGATTAGACATGTTTTGACCTCCAACTGTACCTCTAGGCGTTTTGAGTGAAGGACAGAAAAAACACCCTGGCTTGTGTGCCTGCAGTTCTTGTGAATGGTATGTGGAGGCAATTGTGTAACTTGTCTTTTTAAAAGGTAATTTATTTTTCATTTCTAAATGCATCACTCGCATTGATTATCCCTTTATCTTCCAGAGAAACATGACACTTAAGAAGTGAGGTGTCTGGGTATGTCAGTCTAGCATCCATCACTGAAATGAAAGCGTCTGAGGTGCTCCACTACATATGAAGAGAGAACCCTCTATAGGATACCCTCAATTATTAAAGAAGATACTCTATTAAATTGTTCTCCAAGGTGACTTGTTTGTGTTGTAATGGACTGTAAATCCTCCGATTGCTCCAAAAAGGCCTTGTTTTTATATGATTCACAGTCTTATCCATATAATAAAAACAACATTTTTACCGTATTATTAAGACTTCCTGGTTGAAGAACTCTTTACTGTTGATATAGATGTTGAAATGGGAGTAATTCCTGCCGGAAAAAGTCATCAGAAGAGAGAAAATTGCTTTGTTGAATTGCTAACGAGAAGAAAACTTGCTTGGATCACAGTGATTTCACCATATGAATAAATATCCGTAAGGGAAGATCTTTTTCATTTCTGAATTTTCTGTATTATTGATGCAGAAGTAGCATTTGGCTCTGACTCTCTCCCTACAAAACCCCTCATCTTCCTCATCATCCTCATCAATACAAGTATTCATAGAGACATTAATTTCCTTTTATATTTTATGTGTTTTGTGAGCAGTGGGGCAATCACTAAGATTCCTTGTTTACATGGCAACAACTTTAAAAACTGAATGAATTATTCCAATATACATCTTATATATTTAAATATATATCTTATTCATTGTGTTAATTTGACATGAAAATCTCAAAAAGCAGGATCAGACAAACTAGAGTTGCTTAGTTGTTAAATAAAAGTGATATGAGGTATTTTAATTGACATTTACTCCACTGCGAGGTGCCTAGTTTTTTCCCCTGTCCTTTAATCAATAAATGATGATGGTCAGGAGATTGTAAACAACCCGTTTGACAAACTGCTCTTCTTTGCCAGGTCCATAAGCATTAAATGGTTTTACCCATGAAGCTTTTAAACAGAGACCTAACAGAGGACAGAAGTTTTTGTAGCTAAGCAGGTCATTTGTTCCCCTCCTACATACATAAATAAAATGAGTAATAACAGAAAGGTGGAAAGCAGTAAAGTGGTTGTTCTGAAAACCAGAATACTGAGCATAAGGATAATAAAACGTGAAGGGAAAATGCAGAATGACGCATATCCTGAAACAAAACTGTTTGACTCTTGTTAAGAAGGAAAACAAAATGGGTAATAAGATCAGTATGTGCTTATCTGGCTCAGTCCTCCTGTACAACATGAACCCAACCACTCACCAACTGCCACTATCTGCAGAGTAAATAACACTATCATCATACTGGAATAGCAGAAACCATGCAGGAACAAAACCCTACAATCTGTGCTGACATGTAATTTAAAGCATGGCACATGCTTGCAAAGTAGGTCTTAATTCTACTTCAAGCTTTGGACACTTGTGAGGAAAAGATGCGACAGTTTAACTGAAAAAAGAATGATCCTAATGACTCAGTGAGCTACTGCAGGATAATGTATGATGGGAGAGTTGAGGGCTGTTTTGCATCGTAGCGGCAGAAAAAGACATTTAGTATTCATGGAGTGATTTGCTTAAAAAAAAAAAAATCTAATTAAGACTGGCCCTGAAATGGTGACCTGTCCATAGAGTAGTCTATCTGGTCGCTGCTGGGACCGACCCTACTTTGGACTAAACCAGGTGGAATCCATCCATAGATATCACGTATAATTAGTGAGATTCAAAGCCTATTTAGATCAAGCTTGCATTGACTTTCAGGGAAAGTCCTTATTTTAGTTCTTCCACTCTAAATACTTATTGTGCTCTATAAGTGAAATAAAATTGGTTTGATAACGGACATGCAACAAAATCTTTATTTTTGGAGTATTTAACTCTGCCAAAGAGGTTTTTTATCCACGCTTGTTTTTGTGATATTTATTTTCTGCAAAAAACATTTTAAAAAATCCACCAAAAAAAATCAGATTCCATTACAGTTTTGGAGTGATAGGAGGGATTTAAAAAAAAAATCCTTCCCAGTATGTGTGGAAGTGAGTTGTTTTGCAGAGATCTGCACTCTCCCCAAGTACTAGTTGTTCTCTAGAGACCTATTTTACTGACCTTGTTTGACTTTACCCTGTTGTACAGTTTTGTAAACAGAAAAGAAAAACTTTACAATAATTATAGAAGCTGATATTAATGGAAAACATAATTTTTTATTACGTTTTTTTAATCATTGTTTATTTAATTGATATATGTTTTATATCCTTATTTTATCATTAAGCCACTTGCTTTTAATCATCTTTCTGGAACATGGCATATTTCTGTTACATTACTGGAAAATGAGCTTGTTTTCATTGTACTTGGAGTCATGGAGTCAGGATGCCAGATGGTACAAAATGTTCATGATGCACATTTGCACCATTTGAAATAGTTGAGCTGGAGTAATTAATTAATAGGAAAAATAGGAAATAGGAAAAATAGTTTAAATATCTAATTAATCTTTTTATAATAAAATGCAAGCTTGACAAAATGGACACGTAAAATAAAAAGGTCAATAAAATGTAGCAGTTGCTGAAACAACATACCCATTGCAAGTGGTGTGCTTTAAAATACTTGTCTTAAGTTGATATGAACTGAGGGAAATTCATTTTGTTGCATTTTTTAGGTTTTTAAAAGTGAACATTTGCACCTTTTTACTAAATGTGTGGGATTGTCATGTACTGCAGATGAACCTGGAGCATAAACCAGCTGCTATCTGAGCACTTTGTGCTGTTTGAGTGCTCTGTTTGAAGCCTTGCCAAGGTGTGTGGGAATGCAATTTGCAGGAACCACCTTTCTGCCACTGCACTGGAGCCCTTGGTTGCCTGGCAACATCAGCTGTTTGATTCAGTCTTTCATTTAGTACTTCTCAGTGTTTACATGTGCAGCTGCATCCTGGATGTAGTTAAATTTGTCATATTGTCCTGATTAAAGGTTCAAAATCCATTCATAAATCCATCAATTACCATTGGCAGCTGGAGACAATCCCAGCTCCAGTGAGGAGAAATGAGACACACAGCTGCAGATATGATCAAATACCTGAATACACACATAATTGTACATAAATAAGTTTTTCCTTGTTCCTTAATAGGAATCTGGAAAAGAATCAATCTTGATATTAATTGTGATATAAAGATACATATTCAATGTTCTTAGTATTGGCAGAAAGGTTTTTATGGTCCTTGCTGAGAGACACCCAGCACGTCCCCAAGCTCCTCTAATTAAATAGACTTAAAGAAGAATGTGAGAGGAAGATATTTTTTTTTCCGCCCCTGCAAAGAGAGCCAAAGGAAATTATGTTGAAGGTGAGAGGTGATTTAAGGAACAGATTTACCGAAGCGGCAAAATAAACTCGAGCTTGAACGGAAAGACTTAGCTTGGGCTTCCCTCCAGGCAGAATTAGGAAATCATTCCCCCCGACTTTCACACACCCACACTATTCCTTGAATGTTCAGCCTATTTTCTCTGTCAAGGTGGTGTCCTAGATTCAAAGTTCCATCTGATGAGTAGAAACAGTAAGGCAGAGATTACATCAAGGAGGATGTGGAGGATTGGGGGGTGGGGTGGGGGGCGTGTCACTGGAGTCTCAAGTCAATGTGCTCATTCTACTACACTGAAACCAAGATTTTATGGAAACAATGTTGAATGCTATATTTACTGACCTGAGGGGATTTGGGGGGAACAAAACGGTATGTTTGGAAAGGGGGGGGGGGGGTGTTTTGTATTTAGACCTGGAGCACACACTTGTTTAAACAATTTTAACATGAAAACATGTCTGCGCATGTACCCTCTCTTATTCTATTATGCCTATGTGTCTATTTGAAGTTTGTGGTATTAATTAACTATCAGTTTAAGGGATTCAGCCAGAGAACATTTCACTTGGGCAAAATTTGGACGCCTGTGGAATTTTGATTACTGAGTGTGGAGCTCTAAGAGACTGCATGTAGCTGAAGGCCTGCCGAGCACAAAGTGTTAAGAACACTTTCTCAAGTTAAAGCAGCTGCTCTGAATGACTCCACGTGTCAGTTGTTCATTTACTGAGTCTCATATCTCAGGGACGTGGTTTAATAAGTTTTATGTAAATACGTTTGAACGCCTATGCGGTGAAACATCATCCACTTCCTCTGAGGTTTCACTATAAAACAATGATTTCCATAGTTTGCCCCATCTGGGAAGCCATTGTGTGTGAATATAATGGAATCAGTGCTCTTGCTGCAATATGCTGGATATTAAATTGTTGCTAGGCACCAGTTTATTAGAAATGGGAACTATTAGAGATGCTCTGTCAACATGTGGCTTCTTCTCTAAGCTTATTTTGTGTTTGTTTGTTTGTTTTTTTAAATTAAATCTCCTTGATGAACACAATCTTGTTCACACACACTCGTGCATACGTGCTTGGATCATGAATGCATTGCATGTACACACTCTCTAGCTCCGCTAAAAAGTTCAGATAGCACAAAATATTTTCTTCCTTTAGGGATCTTCTTCAACATGTTAAAATCCAATTAGCTACCCTCCACTTGTTCCTGTCACTCTTATCAGTCCCAGCCCCTCTGTCGACTCATGCAGGATTTATTAAAAATGTAAGCATTCCTCTTTTAGGAGAGGGTGATATACTTGAAACCCTCCAGCATCAACATAAAGCTATTTAATAATTCATGTGAGTTGCCTGATGAAGACACCACATGGACTGTAAAGCACTTAAGCTTATAGAGCTGTGACATTTTTACAGAAGCCAATGATGCTGTTCATGTTTAGACCAGACTCAGTATAATGCAGTTTTAAATGACCCAAATGACTGAAAGCTTGAAAAATTCATGTCTAATTATTTTTTGGGGGACTGACTTATCTCTAAGCCCAGTGCAGAACATTTAACATTAAGTCTCAGTTTTCACACAAAGGGGAAAAGGCTCTTACTTTGCAGTGACAGTCATCTTTTGGCTTGAAGTAATGACTGTTGCAGCAGTTGCAGATTTTATGAGCTGCAGCCAACTCGTTAATTAAATTCCTGTTAAAATTAATTGAATACTGTTTCCAGCAGATTTGTTTTAAAACAGAAAGCAAAATGAGTATTTAATAAATGTGCTTGGACTTATTTACTGACTGTTATCACTTAATTCGAATCACAGATCAAACTATTTCAAACAATGTTATGTTTTCACAAATGAAACTTTAATTTGTGATGATAACGTTAATGCAATAAATACAATAACAAGGTAGATATTAGCAATGTTGTATATTAATTATGTATTCAGAAATAACATGAACTGAGGGGAAATGTAAAGAAAACAAACTGCTTGTACTTTTAATCAAACAGTTATGCATTTCCAATCCCATCACCTTTCCCAACCATAGGCTTTCTGTTGTTTCAGTATACAAGTACTTGGGAGTCTCTATTGACTTACATCTCACTTATTGTGAGCACGTTCAAATCCTAAGCAGACAGTTGAATCACAATGTTTATAGTAAAATTAGAACATATTTGTCTCACTCTGTCTCTAAAACATATCTACATGCAATCATTATGTCTACTCTGTTGTATTGCCTGCCTGTCTGGTCACTTACAACAAAAGAAATCCTTGAACCAGTAGCAACAGAGCTCATAAGATCCACAATAAGCTCCCAGACTGGACTCATCACTGCTCTGTACTACTGTTGTCTAATGCTTTGACATTTCAGAACTATACAATAAGTCAGGGGATTAACTTGTATCATCAAATCTTGAATGGACACAACTCACCAGCACGTGCTGCGTTGGTACCAAAACTCAAGTCAAGGTCCGAACAGTTGATTAGATCAGTTACTAAAGGACTTTTGTCTTTACCGGCCTTTAGGAACTGCTATGGTCAGAGAGCTTTCTTTTATGTGCTTACTAATGCTTGGAATGAGATCCCACAACACATCAGGACTTTATTGTCACAAAGACTATTTAAAAGAACATTTGCTCACCATCTAATGCACAGGTACCAGTGCTTCCACTGAGGTGGCCTCTCCCAAAGCTGCTTTTCTTAGTCTGTGATGATTGTACTGTTTTCTTTTGGAATTCATGATGTGTGTCTGGTTTGCAAGTTTGCTGAAAAACAGTTGTTTAACTGAGTCAGGCCCGATTGTTCTTAATCTTTTTGTGTTTAATAAATAAATGGAAATTGAAATAATTGTGGATAGAAAGTGAATAGAAACTTCATGTTTCTTACTATAAATGCACTAATGTTTTTAGTCCTTTGGCAATAAATTCATAGCTGATTGTAGCACATAAGCTGATTCCTAAAATACTTTTCACTTCAAATGAAGAGAAGGGATAAGAATCATGATTACCCAACTATGTCATCTGTACAGAACAAAAGAATAAAAGATTTATTTTTTTTTAAAAATGGATTTTTGTTGCCTCAGTATTGTTCTTACTTGTTGGTTTCAGTTTTATTTTAGTTTTGACCATATTTTGTATATTTTATTTTTTACTCATACATATAGTTACATATATAACTATATAACTTATATCCTATAACTAACACAAGACAAATAGAGACAAATGGAATATGTTTGAAACATTCTTGAAATTCTTTAACCTAAAACAATGCAAATACTTGATACAAGTCCCACGGATAAGTCAATGAGTAACAGCAAGCTGGAGCACTGCAATGAGATCTACTGAGTCCGATCGGATTTAGACTAAAGGTTAAGCTAAAGACTTATTTTTTTCCAATATGTGAAGAATGTTCAAAGATGTGTTATATTTGGCTATTTGTGATGAGCAGTCATAAGCATGTTTGGTAATCAGAGTCGTGAAATGTGTTTGAAGACAAGTTTAAATACTTCAATAATTGTAAAAGGACAGAATGGTTAGAAAATAATAATGCATGCTCTTCTCTCGTATGTGATAATTAAGGATTGTAGGAATGTCTATAAGGTTTTGCTGTCAGAATTATTGTCTTTCAACACTTTCTGTTGTTCAGCAGCTTATTCTGGAAGGTATAAAATGTTAGTTAAAATATACTTCTCTCTGGAGGAAAAGCTGGAAGCAGTAGTTGCCTATAAATGCTGGTTGCCAGTGTTTGCTGGTTTTACTGGAACAGACATGCACTGTTTAATCTGTTCCCTCCTATTCTGCAGTTGTGTTAACCTCTTTAGCTCGAAGCTAAGGTAGAGCAATCACTGTGTAATAGAAGGATGTAGCAAACTGTAAATCCACATTTTTATGGTTTCTTTAGGTGTGGTTTATATTGTAGTTCTGCTCTTCTGTTTACATTAGTTTCTGGTAGCTGTGGTCTACATCTGTTGAGTTTGACCTCTAACCTCCAAAAGAGAAAGAAAAACATCAGGAATATTCCTCTTCTTAATCAAAAGAGCCTTAAAAGACAACAAGTCTAGTGATGAATGCAGACTGTGCTGTGTTTGATTTTTTGAATGTACAACTTTCCAGTAAGACACAATATGAGAGTCCCGATCAGCATCCGCCTACTCCTGCATATCCTGCCATATGGTTCCACCATCCACCCTAAGCATTCACATTTAATAATACCAAATGTGCTTCCTGGTTTTCAAACGGCCCCTACAGTGTAACTAAAGATTAGTTAATAATTCAGAGTTGTTGGAGGCAGTATAATGAGGATGCTGTCCGCCTTCACAGCTGCATGGGGTCTGCCAGTGACAGATGGCTCAACCCATGAGAAGAATTTAGCGCCAGTATCAGCCTGTGTTGGACATTCTGTGTGTCACTGATTGTCTGTCCCAAGCTATTTTTGGAGTTCTGGGAGAGAAATGTGAGAGAAAGGAGACGTGGAAGGTCTTACAATATGCTAATGCATTGGGTGTATGCTTTGAAGCCTGGAGATTAAAAGATTGTGAATAACTTAATCTTAAATGTGGTCTTTTACACAGCTTCATATGTTTTTCCCCACTGCTCATCTGTGTAGCAACAAGATTTTGTTGCGAGATATTTCCAGCTCACTGCAATGGTGCACTTCTTCACACTGTCTACAGTAATAAACTCTGGAACAGCTTGCTGGAAGTCCTGCCATCCAAAGGAGATTGCAGACAATCGGTACAGTCTATCACTACTGCGTTTCTGGGGCCAGTGCACCTAATTATTGTTTAAATCCACATGTTTTCCAACTATGTGACAGAGATTTATATTGCAGATATTTTGTCTTCTTAAGTACCTAAAAGTGACACGGTGCACAACAGACCTTTTAAATATTAGTTAGGAGGTTACTGAAGCCTTCAGGAATACGGGTGCTCCCGGATGAAACACAAGAAATCAAAGGACGTTGGATTTATTTTGGCTTAAGCGTACCCATTCACGTCTGTAATAAGTTAGTTAAAAAGTCTCCTTTTAAAGACAATAATAAAAATTTAAATCTAGCAGATATTGATATTTTAAGCATTAGGACAAATCTTTGTAGATTAAAAAAACAACCGCTAATCAGATTTGTTGTTTATACACAAAATAATCTCGATATGATCCTTCGCAAACATATAAAAAGATGACAAAGGTGGATTGGATTCTAAATTGTTCATGTACATTTTGGTATACATACAAAGGTAGTAATATGCTTGATTAACAGTTTTCTCCAAGCGTTTTGACACAGCATACTACATTCACCAAGTTACACAGTATGTTTAGGGATATTTTACTACATGCTTTAACTATCAAAGTATTTATATGTACTCATCTGATTGGATTTAATGTTTTTATAAAGGACACTTACAGTCAAAGGAGGACAGGGATTGATCCAGTCACCTGCTGTTCCTCCTGAGCTACAGCTACACCACTGACCACTCTTCACATGAAAAACAAAATGTTGCATTCAAAGTCGTGATAGAACAATTGCTGTTTGATATTAAGCTTAATTTAAGTTTATACTTATAGTTTTTACTGCAATGCTACATTGTATTAAGATTTCTCTAAAAAAAAAACACCAAAAGAAATTTGACAGGAAATGTCAGTTTTGTTATTTGGCAATATTTCAGGGACTTTAATAAACTTATAGTGTGACGTTCGCAACTGTGTACAAGGAGAAAGCAAGTGTTGGAGTGAATCTCATTCCAATACTTGCATTAGTTCATCACTCTTGATTGGAATTTCTTAATCAGAACATTTCTGAACATTTAGTTTCTTTGTCATTTTGTCTTATCAGAGTTACCAGAGAACTGGACAGATACGAAGGAGACCCTGCTGGAGGGGATGATGTTCAATGTGAAGTACCTGGGTATGACCATGGTGGGCCAGCCTAAAGGAGAGGACATGGCTTCAGCAGCTATTCGCAGAATCGTTGCCACTGTAAGTTTTTGCTTACAAACAATATTACTTGTGAAATATGCTCTGTAATCTATTTGATGAAATTTGATCAAATTAAAAATGTGTTTAAAGACCAAACTCTATTAGCAAGATAATCATCTCCATGAGGACATACAATACAATTGCTTTTTTTTTTCCCACAAATCGCTCATTTTTATTGTACAGAACGTTGAAAGGTAACTTTGGTATGAATTAAGTAAATTAATTAATTGCTCAAATGTCATCTTCAAGGTATGTTTTGAATTGATTATAGATTTCAAAACACTAATGATGCTTTCCTAAAAGCATTAGAGCAGGGTTTCTCAACCCTGGTCCTTAATACCCCTGCCTGCATGTATTAGAGGCAACCCTGCTTTAACACACCTGATCCAAATCATCTCTTTCTCATCATGTTTTTTGTAGCCTGTAAACAACCATTTATTTCATTCAGGTGATAAAAACAGGGTTGCCTCTAAGACATGCAGGGCAGGAGTACTTGAGGACCAAAATTAAGAAACACTGCATTAGAGTACACTCCTCTTCCTGAGCAGGATGACCTTCATCATATCACGGTGCTGACAATGTTTACATTTAATTTCCGAGACATATTTTACTATAATTATTCAAATGTTTTTATATATTACTGTGTTTATTTTATTCCTGTTTCTGTCTGCCATTTCATTCCCATTCCCATGACACCACCAACAATGATGGGTGTGTATTCAGTTAAAGGCCTTTCTTTGCTCATAGAGCAGCTTGGCACTGGTGGTCTAATCATAAAACCCACTGCGTCTCAATTACAGCCTGAACCAAACCTAATGGCAGGATTACAATTCAATTGATTTAAACTAAGGCGGAAAGAGCAAATCAGTCGTCTCTGTCTGTTCCCTTGGAAACCAGTCAACCTGAATGGGGTGGGGTTACTGAATGCATTTGTGAGTATTTTTCAATTGCGACATGCTCCCGTCAGATGGGATGAGACGAGACAAAAGAACCGAACACATAGAGAAAAGCTGAACTCGGCCTATCTCAAGCGGACAGATTGGCTTTTGCCTGCTGGCGCCACACTTGGAACATGACACCAAAAAATAAAGTTGTTTCTACACGAAACAGCCACAGACCATTTAATTTTTTTTTTTAAGTTTAGTTAAAATCTATTGTACATCATTCCCATCTCAAGAGAATTTTGATCCCCACAGCAAGCTGTGACACCATTCCTTGCCCTTGAAAAGCTCTATTTTTTGCTCAAAGACATGAGTGCATCATTGACTTTTATATTGTCTCTTGATAAAATCTAAGCCCTCATACAGTTTTATTATGTAAAAATAGTCATCTTGAAGACATTTACTTTTTATTTTCCCCTTCAATGTGTTTCTTCACATTTGCTTGTCTGATTTTCAGCGTTTGATTCTAATCTGAACTCATTTGCAATTTAATTGCATAGTAAAGAGGTCACCGTTATCGTCAACAGACACTCTCACAGACCACAAGCTCAGCACTATGACTGTATTTGCTTAAAGTCCAGATGGTCCAAAGCAGCAGGGGGAGTCAGTGGCTGCTAGCCCGACCTCAGGCGCCCATTCTGGGCTTCACAATGCTGCATTCCTTTCCCCATTCTGTCTCTTTTTATAAATTCCATAGTACATTTCTAGGGCAAACCCGGCTGCTTGATTTTCTTCAGTAGCATATCCTCACAGTTTAGGGTTTTTGGAGATTAATCACAAGGAGGATCATTTTATATTTATGTCAGGCCGACAGGCTAGTTCAGCACACACCTGGGGCAAGATTTTCTCCATCTGATTTTAATGTCTTTTTATATTCCGTATTTACAGGCCAGAGCAAGCGCTAAGAAGTTCCGGAAAGTGACACTGACGGTGTCACCCAAAGGCATCATCATCACAGACACAGAGACTGCAGACCTCATAGAAAATGTCTCCATATACAGGTACCTTTTAGCTGCTCTGTAAGGTGTTGATCCACCTTAACAGCTCAACAGACACAGTGCTAAATACATTTCTGTGAAATATGTAATTCAAAATAATTTTTTTTCTCTAATAGATGTTACTTTCAGCTTGCAGGTAAGGCTGCGTGATGTAGCTCACGTCTGCAGCTCTGCTGAAAAGAATCACAACCTGAATCTAAATTATTCCCTCACATTTACTTAAACTGGTTTGATCAATTGACTCGTCATGCAGATGGTGGCAAATAGGATAATTTAACATGGTAAAGAGATGAGAGAGAAAGGTTTGGAGGAAGAATCTCAGATTTGAAACTCCCCAGAGCTGGCTGAACTCCTCAGATCACATGATTATTGTGGCTGCAAACAGAGCTGCTTGGATTCGCTAGTGTTTGAGTGACGACATTATTAATGATCCCAGATGGTTGTTTGGCATTTGGAATCGCCCTCCCTTAATATCTTGGACTCCTTTGTCAGTATTAAACCAAGCTCAGAGCTGTTGTGGGTGTTTTCTGGTTAATTTACTCCAAAATCGTTAATTGGAGGGTAGGATCGGGCCTGTTACTGGCTTCGCTGTTTGCAGGGCTACGTGCTTCGGTCTGAAAAGGGTCACAGTCTTGCTGGTTTGCATTATTTTCCTACTCCAGCACATCTAACTCAAATTAAATGGATCCAACAGCAAATGAAGTTGGGGGTGCTAGTTATCAGTGGTGTAAACATCAGTGGCTGAACTTAGATTAGAGAAGCAGCTATAAAAATGATATCGTGCACATGTAGAGGTCTGCCCCCTTCTGATCCACCTTATCAGCTGTAACAGACCAGAGGCCTGCGGTACTTAGCTCTGTCCTTGATATTCTTTTTTTTTTCCATATACCCACTCCTCTCCTTTCCACTTTCTTTGTACTGCTAAGAAAGACACCTTTTTTCCTTCTCATATCATCACAGCTCTGAATATAGAAGCACTGAAAGCTAATTGCTCACTTTGAAACCCCTGCTCCTAGTTTTTGCTGACACGCCAGAGAATTGATACAGGAGAGGGGCCACACACAGTGCTCAGGTCGAATGAGAATGGATTTATCCCCTTTATGAAGACCCCCGCCCCCATCTTGAAGAAGCCTGCAGACTGCCTGTATTGTATTTTATTTTTCTGCACATAATCCTTTTGTGGGCTAAGATAGCAAGTGAAGGGTGAAAAAAGACAAGTGCATAGATACGAGAGAGGATCAAATCAGGATGTTCATTGTGTAGCGAAAGGAGAAAATACAAGCTGTGTGTGTGTGTATGTTTGTAGATTCATCCACTGATGCCTCTGCAAGAACCCAACTTACACATTTAACATGTATGTAAATGTGTGTGTGTGTCGAGTTAATTGTGTATTCCCTCTTTCTGGGAGCTGGACTGCTTTCCTCAGGGGAAGCTTTGCTTGGGGTTGGAAAACAGACATCAAGGCATTGTGCATGGCTTTGGAAATAAGAACCCCACACCCATGACTCTTCTTGCACATCCAACCACATGCGCCCGACCAAACACAACACGGCATCCACTCTTATGTGATATTTTATTCAGCAGCTTTGACAGTCAGTTCATAGCAGCGCATGTCAGCAGTAAGTTACATCTAATTTGCGAAACCAAACACTTAGACTATGATACTAGTTTGAGCAACGTTTGCATTGCTGATATCTCAATTTTGCACTTTGGCTTTTTCACATCTCACTTCCTTAAAAGACACTAAAGTCACACTGTACATGGTTATATTTGCTTGATTAAGTGAGCGGATCAATAATCTGTGGGGTTTTTTGTTACTGGACCATATACCAGTGTAAATTAAAACATTAATGCAACTAATTAGATTAGTTGGCTTTATTTGCTGTTGTGTAGAATCCAGATCTAAATACACACATTGTAAACCTCTACAGTTTTCAGACAGTGATGCAGACAGTGATTCTCTCAGTGAGAGGAATATTGTGAGGGCGTTCAGTCTCCATCTGGGCTTGTGTTACTGATTCATATTTTTGCAAGAGCTCACAGTGACCAAACAGCATATCAATCAGCAAAACATGAGGGTCAGAAACCGAGAGCTGCAATGATGACTGACAGCCCACCTGGTAATGATGCCCGTTACTCTGACATGCTGTTAGAAGTGTCTGCCAGATCTCTGAACCGAGGATGCAGGATCATGAACATTCATGACCATATTTGGACATTTGATGTTTCCTTGACTGTTTTCTATTTGCTATTTAGCAGAAATGCTTCAAGCGCTCTTATCGTAGATTGAAAGCAGAACAAAAGTGGTTGATTTTCCCGTTTAAATGGCAGACTTGTTTTAGTCCGCCTATCCCAAAAGTTTCTGCCTTTGATGTTTGAAAATCAGTCGAGGCTTTGTTCTGTAAATATTTAAATATTTCCAATGATATTCAGTCTCTGCCTCACCAAGTACCGATGCTCTACACCGTGAGGAGATCAAAGGCTCACCGTCCACAGAGCCCCTGTGAAGATGAGATGCAAACTGACAGCTCAGCTTCTGTTGTTCAAGCTCAGTGTGATACTGTCAACATTTTTATTCCTTATTTCAAGCAGAAGGCCTTTGCTGTGAATACGGCCTACTGCGTTGTCACATCTCTGACAGTTTTTTAACTTTTTTTGTTTCTGTAATCTTATGAGTGATGCACATAAATATATTTTAATGATAAGAACCTGAGAATCTCCACAAAATAAGACAAAATATTTCCATTGTGCTTCAATTGAAAACCTTATACTTATTTTTGTTTGCAGTTTCACTTTGATACATCCAATGACCCAGTTTTCCAAGGAGCTCATCAGTAAATGTAACTGTATGCAATGATGCTCAATCTGATGATATTATTTTATGCACAGTTTGCTCTGATTCACACACAGTAATTTGGGGGTACTGGCTAATCATATGTGCACTGACCCATTTGGTCGTTTAGCTTACAGCACACAGTAACATTCATGGAAAAAAAACATGTTGTCAAAAATATATACATGTTAAAAGAGACTGAAAGCATTTATAAAACTTTGTAGCAAAACCTAAGTATATATTTTCACTGCATTAAAGACTGCTATATTTTGCTTGCTGACTTTTTCCTTGTGAACACACATATCACCACAACAACATAAAAACATGTTGTACTGTGTCCTACAGTTTAAAAAAGGGGAAAAAAATTGCCGAATGCATTTAATTTTGTCAGAGTTGCAGTTTCAGAGCCTGTATGTGAGCTGAGCTGACCTTTATCTTTACTGCATCCTCAGGGAAAATTAGCACGAATACATAGGTGTTATCTTCCTATTGAATCTCAGCTAAGATGGAGCCTCTATCATTATACAACACGATAAAAAACATTATGTACAAATTTTGATAAAAATAAATTCAGAAAATGGAAAAAAGAAAAGGTTATTCAGAGCAACACCTGGATCCAGGAATTACTTAAAGGATTCTTTGCTGGGGGAGGAAAATGCTAAAACATAATGCCCACGATCACTGGCAACAAAAAAAAAAAAAAATAGAAAATACCAAAGCTTTGCAAAGGTCTGCACTCTCTAAGTGCCTATAGTTTGATATTTTAATAGTTTTCCTTCTAAAAGATGCTCTAACTTTTCATTTTACTTGGTTTCCAGATGTTTTCTGTGAAGTTTTATAGGTATAGCAGTGGGAAGTTTGGTTTTTCTTTTTTCTTCTCTTTCCTGTTTTAATCCCTATTCCTGTGTTCCCCTAGTCAGATCCAGCAATAATATGTAATTCAGCAAACAAACAAACAAAAAAAAAAATCGAAGAAAGAAATATCAATGTGTCTCACTGTTTAATATTTCCACACAAAAAGCCCTAATTGGGACACAGTGATACCATCAGATGCCCAGATGCATGTCACATCATGATGCTACAAGTTTTCAGATTACGCAAGATTTCAATGACAGTTTGGAAAAGGTTTTGAGTTTATATTGGTGTCTTACTTCACTTAATTCTGACTTGTTTTCCAGGCTTAAATAGGTCAGACATCCCAGCTCATCTTTATGCAATCACAGCCCAAATGTAAGTTAGAGCACAGGGAGAGCAGGGTGTCCTGGGCATTGCTATGTGGGTCATGCATCAGCATATCAATCCAGAAAACAATCGTAGAAGGGGGTATGAGGACTGGTGAAGTCATGTTTGTTAGTCAGTCTGATAAATTACTTCATTTTAGCACCCTCATGTGCCCTTTGACCTGCAATTGAGTGTCAAATGCCCACCAATCCCCATTACTTACAGTTTCCAACTTACTGTGATGATGGTAGATCCTACAGGATCTGCACAGTGCTGGATACAGTCATCTGGTGTCATCTTTCAGCCGTGATTTAGAATGACGACATTGTTTTCACAGACTTAAGTACATCTGTTTCTAATAAAGCTTAAATCTATATGTCTGACTTTCAGAACTGAGAGGAAATACATGCAGCTATTCTTCTGCTCCTTACAATAAAGGCTTTAATGAAAGAGGTCAAGTGCACCACTCAGTGTGGCTTATTTACACATCTATTTAAAGTAACAAATATTACACACACTGCTGGTTGGGATAAAAACCTCAGACAGACATAAATCCATTACTTTGTGTCTCAGTAAACTCATAATAGCTGCTGAGGGTGAGAAAAACTATAAGGTGGACTTTCCCCTTTAATCGATTTTTGATTACCTGTGAATAGTTGTGACTGGATTTCCAGACAATTGGATTTCTTGAAAAGGAGAAATTAGGTCCAAGAGAAATTTGGCATGACTTTAGGGAATGAGGTTTCAAGTGCCATACAGTCACAACACTGATCAATTTAGAATACGAGCCTTTCTATTTCCCTCTCACAGCAGGAATTCAGGTATTTCAGCCACATATGCTTCCACAGAGAGTTTTTTTCTTTCATGGTTGATGAGATGTATTATGTAACTGTTCAGGACTTTAAACAGTTTTGTCTGAATCCATAATCGATATTTTGAAAGATACAAAAACTGCTTTATGCTCATGAAAGCTTTTCATCCAGCTTTACCCCCAACCTCAAGCTGCAAAAGTTCTCATTCTGAATGCAATGACAGCTGGGTTTTGTCTTGCACACATGGTTAATTTAAAAGATTGTATATTTAGGTGTCTTTACTGGTGAAGCACCACCTTTCCCAGCTGTGAGGCTTAATCGGTATAATATTCATGAGCGCTGCTCTCATACTGTGATTGGTGTTCTTATGCATTTGCAATAGGTTCAGCACATTAGCAAAGTTATAAGCTAATTTGACTTGTATGCCGTGTAGCCTATCTTGAGAAATGAGGATTCATTAACAGTGTAAGCTAGAAGCTAGTTCTTTGCGCTGCTTATGTAATACTTGCTTTAATTCAATAAACTGGTTCCTCTCAGCAGTGGCTGATTATTTATCATCATAAGTGGACATATATTGGGTTACCTGATATTGTTGTTGTTTAGGTAAATCACATATTCTTTTTTTTCTCTTTCATTCTACCAGGATCTCCTACTGCACAGCAGATAAAACTCAGGACAAGGTCTTTGCATATGTTTCTCAGAGTCAGTTCAATGAGACTCTCGAGTGTCATGCGTTTCTCTGCCAAAAAAGGAAAATTGTAAGTCCAAACATCAGAATCTACACCTCACACACACACACACACACACACACACACACACTGCTACAGCTTCAGAGCTGCTGCTTCACTCAGCGTATGGACACG
>JBAMHX010000025.1:10575861-10590881 GCA_037177515.1 Pseudomugil tenellus | reverse complement strand
TATATATATAAAAGAAAATATACTTCTCCCATTTTTACAATTATACATCTGTATTATCTCCAAATGAATAAAAGCATTAAAATCTGTGAGAAGCAGGAAAAGAAAAACCTTGCAGAAGGATTTTATGCTTATGACAAACCAATGGATCAGTTAAATACTACGTTCAGAGATTTTTTAACCAAATCGCATTACTTTTAAGCATTCTCAGCAGCAAAAGTTGATGATGTGTCCATCAGAACCATTATGTGCCTGCACCCGAGCTGCCCGATACATTTCGAACTGTCTATGCTCTGTGTGATAAGTTAGAAATAAAACTGAGCTCTTCAGCTGTTCTCTCATTCCTCATCTTCAGGGTAACAACATGACCATATCAGACTTATAAAACACAACCAGAAACAAGTCTCCTGGTGTACATTGGCAGCTGTGGCTACAGACAGGCCATCAGTATGAGAACAACTGAACACAGAACGTATGCTTTATATATTTTTCTAGGATATTACAGGCTTTTGGTATTCCTTTTATTTCCACCAGCACTTGCTTCATGAAGGACAGCAGTCTGATGTCAAAGTTCACTGGATATGACAGTGGTGCAGCAAGAACTACTGTTTTCCTTTCATTTAACTCCACTGGATGCTCTGCAGAAGCTGTTTAGGTAAGATGTCACCAGTTCATTCTGGGATAAATCCATGGCACTGCAATGGTGCCTATGAGAATTTCAACTCCTCACAATAATAACAATAATAATCCTAATAATAAAATGCAGATATGTCAAACTCACTTTACAATGTGAAATCCTACATGACAATGTGATATTGTAAGTTTTTCATGCAAAAAAATGGATGAAAAGGTTGACTTTAGACATATTTTATTTATATAGACAATATGTGCAGTACATTCAGCAAAAAGCATTCAACACTGTTGAATGGTCTAAAACACAGAACATTATAGTATCATGATACATCAAACCCAATATTAATGTCTGCTATTTTTCAGAGATGTTTGTTGCTACATTGTGCTAAGCTGGTGGATTTGATAAGACCCTCACACTGATGTTAAACACCATCCAGTTACGTTCATTATTACTCCTTTTATCAGCACTGACGCTGGTCAGTGATACAATAAACATCCAAATGAAAATGACCAGTGTTTCCTGCATTTCCAGATGATATATATATGTTATCTAAAAAAATATATAACGTTGTATTGTATTAATACAGTAGAAACTCTTTGTAATAACAGAAATATAATCTGATATATTCTTAATGCTATAACAAAGAAAATAAATGTTGAGCAGCAACAATAGTGTAAATACATGTGCCATTTATTAGTCATACACTCACAGATTAAGTAGGATCTTTGATATAGTTTATTAATGCCATGTTCTGTCTATGGCTTTAAATTATTTGTTGTAATGTGCATCAAATACTCCATGTCACTAAGTACAGTATATACATTCAAGTATTGAAGTGTCTCTTCTCACGCAGGTGTGTGTGCAGTTGTGCAAAGTGCAAAGCAAAGTGCATGTGATGGTTTAGTGCTTGATTACCTGAAGCTAATAATACAGTATGTATAGAGAAAGAGAGTAATCTGGATCAGTCTGAGTGCTCTCCTCATTTTGCAGGTGTTAAAGGCTTCTTCTGACAGGTCTCATTGTTTTCCTGCTACACCTCATCCTCATGCATTCTTCCTATTCTAAATCTTTCACTCAAGGTGTGTAACTTCATCCTGAGTGTTAATCTCAGTCTCAGAATCTTCCACATCTGCATAAGCGCCATCCTCAGATTCGGCACTGGCTTTTATTAAAGTATCTACAGGTATTATCAGTGTTTCCTTGGCTACACTGTGAGACTGGATATCTGCCTTGCCTGCAACAAAAGGCTTCTCATCATCATCATCATTTTCTTCCTCTGATTCATCAGAGTCTTCCTCTGCTTCATCTTCTCCATCGGCTGAATCTCCTTGGTTTCCATCCCAAACTTCAGTGAATGTCTCAGTTTCCTCACCTTTTTCAGAGACCTCAGCATTGTCTTTATCATTGTTGCCGTTTGCACACACACCATCCACTGTTTTAATTCCTTCTCTAAGTTGCTGCAACTCATCTTGTGTAGATTCATCACCTGCATATTCTGAAGATTCTTCCCTTTCAGTGTGAACTCCAGCCTCCTCTCCTGCGCAGACACTCTCTGTATCAGATTCATTTTCACCGTCGCTTTTTGTGACCTCATTCTCTGCCATTTTAGCTTCTGATGACTCAGCAGTTTCTTGACATTCAGTGTCATCATCTCTCATGGCATCATCTGTGCAATCTTCGCAGTTTGATTCCGATTCATTTCCACTTTCAGCAGATTCCTCTGCAGGTGTTTGGCCTTCTACCAATTCCTCATTGTGTGATTTATCATCTTCACTCTTTTCTTCTTCAGCTGAATTGCTTTCTGCATTTTTTTCAGATGGTTCCGTCTCATCAGGCTCTTGGGCTGACACCACATCAAGGTGTTCAGTCAGGCTCGAAGTCTCATTTTCATCTCTAGCCTCTCGTGCAGCCTCATTTTCAAGCTTGACTTCTGAATCTTCTGACTCGTCGTCATTGATAACTTCTGATGTGTCTTCTTGTCCTGTAGACTCATCTGCATCTGTTTCTGCATTGTTTGTTGATTCGTTCTCACCTATTTCGGAGTTCCTCTCTTGCTCTGATTCATTCTCAGTCACAGGTTTAGAGCTTTCTTCTCTTGTAGATCCAGGATCGTTTTCTGTATCATCACAATGATCTTGCTCTTCTCCCTCTGTTGTATCCTCCAGCTCTTTTTCCTTTGATTGTTTACAGACTTTGTTGATTTCCTCTTCTTTTTCTGTAGCTGACATTTCATCATTTGTGGAGGCATCTATGCATCCAACAGACTCATCTTCACTGCTTGCAGTATCTCCATCCACATCTTCAGTTGTCCCATCTTCCTCTTCGGCCACGGAGGCATCGCCACCAGCTTTGTCATCAGCAGTTTCATCTTCAGAGTCCGACTCTCTAGCACTGGTTTCTACAGCTGTATCTTTGTCAATGTCGTTTTCAGATGTAGCTGCATCAGTTTTTTCTTTGTCACTCTGCTCATCAGCTTCACTGATAACAGAAAGATGTTCTTTTTTTCTTGTCATTGCACGCTGCTCTTCATCATTCAGCCCTTTTTCCACAGCCTCGTCTTTTTCAGACTCCTGTTCACTTGATGTTCCCATGGTGCTTTCCTCTACATTTTCATCTTCAGCTGTGGTTGAATTGCCTTCCTTTTCTGTAGCCAGCTCATCTTCTGTGTCTTTGCCGACTTGTTCATTTGACAGTGCGCTGTTCACATTGTGAGTCTCTTCTGTAGAGTCATTTACATTTCTGCAGGGAACAATATCTTGCGCTGAGCCATCTTCACTTCCAGTACCAGTTTCTTCATCATCAACTGTCCCTCCTTCTGCAGTTTCCTCATTTCCAGTCTCCTCTCCTGCAGTTTCCTCTAACACAGTCTCATCCTTAGATTCATCTTCTCCTGTGACAGTGATCTCCTTATTCACAGAGGTCTCATCCTCGGTTGTTGCTGCTTCATCTCCTTCGTCTAACGATTCCCCAGCTGTGGATGCGTCACTGTTTTCTTCTGCAGACTCATCTGCATTGATGGTAGGAAGTCTCTCTTCATCGTCAATGTCTTCACCTTCGCCGGCTACTTCTTTTTCAGATTCTTGCTCACTAGTGGTTATCATGGCGGTCGCTGCAGCTGCAGTTTCATCGTCTTCATCAGCATCGTCCTTCGATTCGTCTTCCTCTTTATCCACAGCTGTCTCGTCGTCTGTTGTTGCTGCTTCGTCTGCTTCTTCTGATGATTCCACAGCTGTATGCGTATCACCGTTTTCTTCTGCAGCTTCTTTTTCACTAATGGCAGAGAGCTTCTCTTCATCGTTTTCGTCTGAATTATGTTCTGAATCCTGTTCACTAAGGGTTGCAGTGGTGGTCTTTGCTACTACATTTTCCTTTTCACCTTTGATGGCTTCATAGGCTCCGTTGAGATCTACTGCAGAGTCAGATTCGCTTCCGACACTTGAATCTTCTCCTGCGCCATCTTGCCCTGTTTCCACAGCTTCGCCTTCACCAGAATCATGATCGGTTGAGGTTGCAGCTGTATCTTCTGCAACAATTTCATCATCAGTAAAATCATCCTTTGATCCATCTTCCTCAGTGAAAGTTTGTTTTCCTGCTCCCACCTCATCTTCGGTTGTTGCTATTTCAGCATGTTCTCCTGATGAGCCATCAACAGTGGCAGTGTTGTTCTCATCTGAAGACTCATCTGCACTACTATAAGTAATAGCCTCGTCATCACTTGATGCATTTTCTTCCAGAACCTCTTCTTTCTCAGATGCATCTACACTTGTATCTGCCATAATGGTGTGTTTTGCCTTTTCAGCTTCAGCGTCTTTTTTAAGTTTATCCTCACGAGCAACATCAGTCTCTTTCTCCACAGAGAGTTCATCGTCATTTGCTTCTTTGGCTTGAACGCTTGTAGCATCTTTCTCATCTGCAGTTTCCTCTTCATTGGTGGTGACATCTAAATCTTCTCCAGAATCTTCTTCACTGGCAGTACTGGTCTCCTCTCCACCATCATCCCTCCCTGATTCCTCTTCTGCCTCATTTTCAGATTCATGATTGGTTAGAGCTACTACAGCAGCCTTCTCCAGAACCTCATCTTCATCAGATACGTATTCACTTGTGGGTTCTGTGGTGGTCTCCATTGCTGACTTTTCATCATTTTCAAATGCTGTCTCAGAAGCCACCTCTACGACTTCATCTTCATTTGAGATATGATCAGTTATCTCAGCTTCTTCTGCTTCTTCTTTATCCCATTCAGCTACAGCTGCAGTTGCTAGGCACGTCTCCACTGCACCATCTTCATCTTCAGTAGCACATATTTCAGCTTCCTCCTCCCCAGATCTATCTTTACTTGTGACTGCATTGTTGTTAGCTACAGCAGAGTCAAAATGCTCTTTTGCAATTGTTTCTTTCACCTCTTTAATACCATCTGTACTGCTGGCAAGTGCCCCTTTGCTTTCATCAGTCTCTTCTAGATCCACAATGTCTTCTTCCTCTGATAGGTGTTCCTCTGATGCAATAATAGCAATCATTTTTTCTTCATTTGCATCTTCAGACTTTTTTTCTTGTGGACCTCTAGACTTGTCTTCTTTCTTCATCTCTTGTTTAACTTGTCCACCAGGTGTGACTCCATCCTCGGTGTCTTCTTCTGAAGCAGTTTCTGCTACCTTTTCTTCTGCTGTATCTGTGGTTAGGCTTTCACTTTCTGCTGTCTCATCGCTGTTTTTGCTTATTTCCTCATTGCTGTCTTCAGGAAAGACTTTTACCGTCTCCTCAGTAGCCTCTTGTTCAGTTTCCTTAATCACATCTTCACAGATATCCTCATTTTCATCAACAGCAAATGCAAGCACACCTTTAACACCTTCAACTTCTTTTACTGCTGTGCAAATAACTTTTTCCACAAGTGTTTTGGCTGCTTTTCTTTCATTGTCATCGTCAGAGTGAGCTCCACGGTCAACCACCGATTCAGCAAAAGCACACACACCCATCTTCATGAGCAGAATCCTCTTTAGGTCATAATCCATCACAACCGGAGCTGTGTTACCATTTCCTACATGAAGAAGCGATCTGGCAGTCATCTTTTTCTCCACACATGTTTCACATGGACAGTATTCATCAATGTTGTCAGCACGCTGGTCGCTGAAAGATGTCCCTGTTGCTGAATCATCACTTCTTTCTGAATCAACTGATTCCTGCAGCATGGCCTTCACTCTCCGTCTTCTCCCCCCTGCTTGTGTCGTTGGGGCCTGGGACATCGCTTCCATAGGAGGTCTTGGTAGGCCTGTTCGACCTTGGATTTTCCTAAGCTCTCTGTCTATACTTGCTTGGATTCTTTTATGAACCTCAGCTCGGAGTTCGTTTATCATCACGTCGAGCTGTTCATTATCTCCCAAGTTCCATCGGAGCTTGAACTCTTTCATTGCATTGATATAATGTGTCATGAACTGTTTTTCTATTCTAGTTAATAAGGTTAGGACCCAAACGGGATCGGGATTTTGAGATATTGTTTTGACTATCTGTGCTGTTGGACTGAGGACAGGGATTTCAGAAGTGGTGACTTCTGGGAATTCTGTTTCGGCTTCCTCTGGTTGTTTTTGGCCACGGCAGCTGGAATCTCCTGAACTCTTGTCTGAGGATGAAGGTGTTTCTGATGATTCTCTTGGACTGCCATCGCTTCTATCTGTTTTATCGGTTTCTGGACTTTCTTGTTTGGCTTCGTCGTTGTTAGAATGCCATTGAGCCTCTGCTTCGGTTTCTGTGTGCACTGTCCTTACCATATCTGCATTGCATGAAGGTAGGGACACATCACCATTTCCACCATCACTACATTTGACCCCATCACTGCTCTTCCCAGAGCCCGTGGAGCCACTGTTGACATCTACACCAGAGGATGAGGTGTGATTGTACTCTTCATCGACAGAACGATTATCATTCCTCTTTTGCACATTTTTGTTGTCTGGAGGATCATAAAGCCAAAGGGATTGAAGAATGCTCATTAATTCTTGGTATCTTGCATCCCTTTCATCTGCATTTTTAGGATCACGGTCGATTAACTGCAACTTCACAAGACAATCCAAAAGACCTTTAGCTGAAGTGCTTAGCTTACGTCCATACACAGGAGAAATTTCAGGTAAACTGTTGCATCTGTCAAGCTTTGGATTTAAAAGTACTTTCATCACTTGTATGGAGGAGTTCAAAATCTTTGAGCCGTCATCCCTCTGAGTACAGGTGTTACCTTCATGCATTTGGCATTCATTATTGGCGTCACCATTCTTCCCATCTCCTTTTGTGTCTTTTAGATTCTCATCTGCAGAATCGTTTTTATAATCCTTAACTTTATCAGCTTCCTCCGCTGCTGGACAACTTGTCTGCCCCTCGCAGTTTTCATTTACTTCCTCCATGTCACACGTATCTGCTGGAATAGTTTTCAACCACTCATTGACAACCTCGGTTGGAGATGCATTGGGAAGAATGGATGGAACCAGTTCAAAGTCACTTGGTTCCTTGTTCTTGAGTCTGATTTTAGCACTTTTTTTAGTAGCACAAATCCCAGTTTCTGTGGCTTCCAGCTGACCATTTGAAATTTTTCCTGACTCATTTGATTTTGATTCTCCAGATGCTGGAATCTCACAGATTTCTTTGATATCTGAACTAGACAAACTTTGTGACAAGTCACTTTCATTTGACTCTGTATGATGGATGACTGGGTGTTTATTGGTTTTTGATTTTTTTGCACTATGACAACTTGCAGAATTTGCAACAATAATGTCTGCCACTGCATCTCCTATGGCCTTCCCTCTTGAAGTGTGGGTCTTACAACTCGTATCACTTGTATTATGTGTCTCCCCTTCATGCAAACTAGATGTACACTCTTCAGCTTCTTTGGCATTTTCTGAAGAAATAATTTTCTTTGCCCCAGAAGAAGTATCATTAGTAATAACTTTGGATTTTTTAGATTTAATAGACAGGTGCGAGTGCACGCTTAAAGAACTTTGTGACTTTGCTTCACTTCTCTGTCCTTGAATCTCAGATGTTGTTGACTTTTTTGAACGGCGTGAAGCTTTGGACTTTGATGACATGGCTGTGGGGGATCTGTCCTCACTTTCCTCAACTGTCACAGCAGGGATGTCACACCTGCTTAAAGCGCCTGATGTTGCTGAAACAGGGCTAAAGTTTCTCTTCTCCATTTCATTCATATTTTCATTGGCTGGAACTTCAGATACTTTAGATATTTTAGAGCTTCCTGATATGTTTGATTTTGTTGACATGGAACTCTGTGTTCTCTCAGATTTCTCTTCAACATTTCCACTATAACAATGGTAAGAACTTTCTGTAGCAGGTATTTCAGAAGCAATTAGTTTGCTTGATTTTGCTGATTTGATTGATACAGCACTGTTTGCTCTATTAACAGCTTCTTGTTCATGTCCATACCTTTCACTTGATCTCTTTGACTGTTCAGTTCTTGCAGATGTGTTTGACTTCTCTGACAAAGCTCTTGTTTTATCTTCCCCCTCAGCTGTTTGCTCAAACACTTTGGATTGTCTTGATCTTTGGGAAGCATGTGAAGCTTTAGATGTAGTAGATGCTAATGTCACATTTGATTTTACTGAACTGGCTGACATCGGACTTAAGGCTCTCTTCTCGGGGTCCTGTTTATCAGTTTCCTTGGCACTTCTTTTCAGGAGAATCTCAGACACTTTGGATGTGTTTGATTTTGCTGACCTCGCAGATTTGATGGAGGTACTACTTGGGGCTCTGTTGATGTTTTCCTCATGATCCTCATCAGCTGGGATATTATTAGCTTCTAACTTACTGGATTTTGAAGAAATGCTTGATTGTGCTGATTTGGCAGATCTAGCAGATTTTCCCGACAAGGTGCTTTGTGGTCTTTGAGCGTTTTCTTCCTCATGTGCATTGTTGTCTTCTGAAGGAGGCTCACATGGAGTTGTACTCCTTGAGGATCGGATTTTGTTGATTGGGGACTTTTCTTTGGTTTCTTCTTCAACATTTTCACCAACATAAGCCCGAGAAGCTTTTGCAGAAACACTTGAATCATTTGATTTTACTGATGTGTAACTTAATGCTCCTACTCTGTTTTCTTTTGTGCTTTGTGTTGAGATGTCTGACTTTACTGACATGTATGAAGTTGCACTTGCTGATCTGCCAGCTGCGCTGTTATTTTCTGAAATATATTCATCAGCTAGATCACTCACTGTTGATCTATTTGATTTTTCAGACTTTGCTGACTGTCTGGATTTAGCAGATAAGGATTTAGCTGACAACCCGCTTTGATCTCTCTCTGTAGCATCCTCCTGTTCATCCACATCTTCTGTAGCAACACCAGAAGTGTGAAACTTTATGGATCTTTCAGAAACATGAGATGGACTTGATTTGGCCGAGGTGCAGCTCGCAGGTCTCTCTTCAGTTTGATCTTCTTCGTGATCCTCACTGGTACTTTCAAAGCTATCTGCAGCATCAGAGCATTTGGACTTTTTTGAGCTTGCTGTAATGTTCGACTTGATCGTCTGAGTTGACAAAGAGCTCATTCTTCCATCGTTATCTGCATCAACAGGGCAGCTTTCAGAAGCTTTGGATTTCTTAGATGCTTTAGAAACATTTGACTTTGCTGATTTAACTGACAAAATGCTTGCAGCCCTTTCCATGTGATCAGAATCATGACCACTTTCTTCTGCCGCAGCAGCTGAGATCTTTGATTTATTTGACTTAGCAGAAATAGATGATTTAGCAGACACTGCACTCGCTGCTCTGTCCTGTACTCCATCATGGTTCCCCTCATCTGGAGAGTTGTTGTCAGAGGAAACCCTACTGCTATTTGTTTTGGTAGATTTGACTGAAGTGTTTGACTTTGGCCTTGTTATATTTTCCTCAACTGGAATATTAACTGGGCATTTTGATCTATTTGGAATTGCAGATGTATTTGACTTGACTGAACAGATTGACATCAAACTTTCTGATATGGTTTCAGAGTCTTCGCCTCTCTGACGTTCCTCAACATTTACTATTTGTTTATTGAGCTCACAAGGAACCACAGAAGCCTTTGATTTCTTTGATACTGTAGACACATTTGACCTTGTTGATTTTCCTGATTTGAAAGACGTATTTCTTGGAGCACTGTCTTCCTGATCAGATATGGTTTCTTCTGCTGGACCGTCATGTTCTTCACACTCTGTGGATTTTACAGAATGAGTTGACTTTGTGTTTTTGGCTGACAGTGCACTTTGTGCTCTCACCAGAGTCTCATCTGGACCACTTCCTTCATCAGTGATTTCCACATTTATACCCGGCTGGACACTGGAAACATTTGTCCTGCCTGATTTTGTTGAAGCATCGGATTTAGCTGATCTAGCTGACAAAGCACTAGATGCTCTCTCCGCAGACTTTGTGGATCGTACAGAAAAATGTGACTGGACGGATTTTTCTGACACGCTGCTTGGTGCTCTTTCATCATTTCTTTCTTCAGTGATCTTGGACATTTCTTCAGCTTCTGTATCAGCAGAACTGTGTGGTTTTACAGACTGGGGTGACTTTAACCTCCTTACCCTCCCCTGATTCTCTGTCTCTTCAGCGGTTTTTACCTCAGGATTGTCCTGAGAAGGAATCTCATAAACCTTTGACCTATCAGATGTTGTAGAAACATTTGATCTCGATGATTTGCCTGATTTGCCTGACTCTCTGCTTGGTGCCCTTTCTGTCTTTGACTTATCATTTTCTACATCAGAGCTGTCTGAGCTTTCTTGAGCTGGAGCATGTGAGGAACATTTTGATTTATTTGATCTTGCAGATGCATTTGACCCAACCGATTTCCCTGATCTGACTGATAAATTACTCAGAGCTCTATCCAACTGCTGCTCATCATCCAACATGTTCTCCTCTGCTGGACTATCACCTTTAGACCTAGTAGAGTTTTCAGAATAAGTTGACTTAGCAGTTTTGACCGACAGATCACTCAGTGCTTTCTCTTGAACTTCCTCATTATTGCACTCATCGGTAATTTTTGTGGAACACACTTGGGAAGCATTTGATCTGACTGATTTTGCTGAATGGGACTTTGTTGATTTAGCTGACATACCACTTTGTGGTCTTTCTGCAGACTTTATTGATATATCTGAGATACTCGACTGGACTGATCTAGTTAACATGCCACTTTTTGGTCTTTCCTCAGCTTGCTCTTTGTCAACTTCATCAGTGGCTTTTGACCTTTCTTCCACTAGAGCATCACCACCGGAGCAGTTTGACTTATTTGATCTTACAGAAGTATTGGAGTGAACAGACTGGGCAGACAAAGATCTTGTAAATAATTCTTCACTCTCTCCTTCAACAATTCTTTCCTCAGGATTGTTTGCTACATCTTCCAAGTAAACCTCAGAGACTTTAGATCTCTTGGAAGTTGATGACACATTTGACTTTGTTGACTTCTCTGATTTGACTGACAAACTACTTGGAGCTCTCTCCTCATGTTCCTCCTTATCAGATATGTTCTCCTTTGCTGAATCGTTTGGTCCTTTGGACTTAGCTGACTTTACAGAATGAGCTGACTTTGCAGTTTTGACTGACAGAGCACTCTGTGCTCTCTCGGGAGTTTCTTCCTCACCATCCACCACATCAGAACGGATAGAAAATTGTTCAGATTGAACATCAGAAGCATTTGATTTGACGGATTTTGCTGAAGCACGAGACTTTCCTGATTTTGCTGACAGAGCACTTGTTGCTCTCTCTGTGGACTTTACAGATCTCTCAGAAACATGTGATAGATCTGATTTGGCTGACATCCCACTAAGAGCTCTTTCTTTGTCATCATCTTCATCAAAGTTGCCAGAGCTTTTGTTCACTCGAACATCAGTGGAACATTTTGATTTACTCGATTGGGCAGATGCATTTGACCCCACAGACTGGGCAGACATAGATCTCATTTTGCTTCCTTCACTCTCCACTTCAGCAATTCTTTCTTCAGCATCAGCCATCTCATTCTCCAAGGAAACATCTGACCTCTGAGATGCTCTTGAAACCTCTGAAATTGTTGACTTCCCCGATTTGGTCGTAGTGTGTGACTTGGTTGATTTAGCTGACAGAGCACTCGGTGCTCTATTTTCAGTTTTCTCTTCCTTGTCTTTTTCATTATCAGGGAGGAAGTCTGAGCCTTCATCTGCAGGAACATGAGCAGAACAGTTTGACTTGTTTGACCTTGTGGAGATATCTGACTGTACCGACATTGAGCTCCCTGATCTCCTTTCAGCTGCTCCTTCTGTAATGATGTCCTCAGAAGTGTCACCACAGATTTCAGGGGAAGCTGATTTCATGCTAGCTGAAGTATTTGACTCAGAGGATTTATCAGATGCAGCTGACATGTTGCTCGGAGCTCTTTCTTCATGCTCAGTGTGACTTGCAGTATTCCCTTCAGCTGCAGTGTGATTCAGTTTTGACGGATCAGCTTTAGCTGACGCATTTGACCGTGTTGATCTGGTTGACATATCAGAATGCACCGATTTTACTGACATCGTACTAGGTCCTCTCTGCTCTTCAGGTTCAGTATTATTCTCTTCATCTGGCGCATTGCAACATTCTGAATTACTGGTTCTGGCTGAGATGGTTGACTTGCTGGATTTGTCTGACATGCAACTTGACGTTCCGTTGTTTCTCACCAGAGCATCTACTTCTTCATCATCATCAGGTTTGGTGACACCTTGAGAGGCTTTTGATTTTGTGGATGTACCTGAGGCGTTTGACCTGGCAGATTTTACTGAAGTGGCACTGGATGCTCTTGCATCAGAAGTATTTGGTGTTTTCCTGCAACTTACTTCTCTTTCATCACTTTGCTTTTCATTACTTCCACAATCAACATTGTCTCCATTTTCATCACCGGGAATTTCAGATGTTTTGGATTTGCAAGATGCCACAGATACATTTGACTTCACAGACTTTGCTGATTTGGCTGACAGCATACTTTGAGGTCTCTGTTCAGTCTCACTTTCAGCATTTACACCATCCGAGATGTCAGCATATTCTCCGGCATGATGATCGGGGCTCTTTAGTTTTCTAGATCCTACAGACACATTCAAATTAGCTGAGGAAGCACTAGGCGCTCTCAGATTTGCATCCTGCTGACCTGTTGACTTTCTAGATGCTGCAGAAGCATTTGACTTGACAGACCTGAGAGAAATCACACTTGGTGTCCGTCCACCCTCCTTAATTTCTGCTTTTATGTCCTCTGAGTCTTCTTTTGGTACCACTTCAGGAGTTCTGGACTTCTCTGATGTTGATTGAGCTCTCAGTTCAGTTACATTCTCGCCCTCTTCATCTGAGCTTTGACTGGTCTCCTCCTCAGATGCCTCAGATGTTATATGCTTTATTTCTGCAGATACATTTGATATAGTTGACATGGCACTGGGTGTCCTTTGCTCTAAATCATCCTCAGCTTGGTTTTCACCTCGAACAGGAGATCCTCTTGATTTGACAGAGATTTTGGATTTAGACGACAGAGAACTTAAAGTCCTTCCAACTTCCTCATGCTTTTCTGACTTTTGTTCTAGTCGTGTGCTGGGCTTCATGGATATTTCCCATTTGGAAGATGTCACAGACATGCTGCTCGATGATCCCTCTCGTCTTTCATCTGTTTGCACTCCTTCAACTGCAACATCTAGAATAGTAGATTTGGATTTTGTTGAGGCATTTGATTGAACAGACATGGCACTTTTGGATTGTCTCCCCTCTTCATTTGTACATCCAGATTTTTGTGTTTCTTCAGACATGTTTGATTTGCAGGAGGCATTGGATTTGACAGACATGGCACTTGATTGATCTCTTTGTGTCTCACCTACGTCTTCGGCTTCCACCTTGAGTTGTCCTGTTTCATCCTCTGGACCCAAAGAAATTCCACAATGACAAGTGGGGAATGTGTTTGTATTGTTTGACTTGCCAGAGTGCCCTGAAGCATTAGATGTTTTATCTGGAGACTTGCATGGCATAGATAATCCTTCGTGCAACACTCCACTTCCAAAGAGCTTTTTTGTTTGCATTAAGTTGTCCTGAGAATCTCTTGTTGAAGTGCTCGGAAAGGCAGATTCACCCTCATCTTCTGGATTCTTTTCATTGCTTTTTACTATTTGAGAAGCACAAATAAGAGACACCTCTTGCTCTTCTTCTTCTGATGTTTGATTTGATTGAATGTTGCACTTCGGTGAGCACATGGTACTCCGGATCGTGCAGTACTCAATAGTTTCAGCTGCCTCAGTAGTCTCCTTAACATATGTTTCTTGATCTACTGTTTGCTCTGTCAGCTCATCGCTTGATCTGGACACAGTCTGCCTTTGAACCACTGTTTTTTTAGAAACTAGGGTATGTGAGGATGCGCTTGAGCTGGAAGTGTGTCTGTAGCATTTTGCACCATGTGTCCCTGGTACATTTTTCCATATGTCGTAATCCTTGCAGCGCCTGCAGCAGTGAGGACAGTGAGGCTCTTCTGTATGCCCTCGGTATCGCTGAGGGGCATAAACTTCATCAGTAGAGAGGTTTTCAGATTCTGGATAGCTTCTGTCACTAAGCTGTGCAATATAGCGATTATTGTGTTCTTGGAGGTACTCATGGGTGCCACCTAAGGTCTTTTTTACTTTAGTTGACCAATGCAATGTTTCGTCATTTTGGAGTCTGAAGCGCACTTTCATCTCCATGGACAAACTGCCGTCTTTATTAACATGAACCCGTTTCTCTATGTCATCCTCTCTAATGGTACCAGTAGGTGGGCAGGCATCAATAACATCTGGAGAGTTGGTTCCATCTGGCACAGCCTTGTCAGATGACTCTGACTGTTTAGTAACTCTGGTGTCAGATTCCAAATTAGGAGGGATGCCATTTTTCTCTGCAGCAGGTCCTTGAGTTACTAGACAGTCATAGAAAAAAATACAGATATAGAGAATTAGGACTCCTGCAGTGACTCATTTCTCATGAAAAATCTATTTACAAAAAAAAACCCAGAAGATTTTAAAACTAGTTAAACACTTAATTTGTTCAATTATACACAAGCTATACACAGTGTCTCTTACCCTTTAGTCCCTCAGTGCAGCGAGTAGAACAGGACTTTAGCTTCGGAAGTTTTTCATTTGATGTTTTCCGGAAGTTTTCCATGATTGAGGGATGAGAGGGCTCCCGTCCCACACAGACAAGAACACCTGGGCACTGCATAAGACTCTGAACATTGTCGATCTGAGAAACAGGAGAATTAGTGTCACTTGAGGGCAGCTTTTTTTCCACAGCATACAGTTTCTTGTTTTCTCATATATCCATAAGAAAAAGTTTAGGGCTTCTCCAACCACTTTATCTGCAACAATCCCTTATTACTGCAGACTGCATACACACACTACACACACACACATATATATATATATATATATAT